>VWPW01023219.1:0-111398 GCA_013389825.1 Crypturellus undulatus
GGAGGTAAAGGTCAAGGTGGAGGAGGCAAATTGCACCCAAGGGGTTTCATTAACCCACGTGGGATTTAAAGGGGGAAAGGGAGGAAACACTTGCAGGTGGGCCCATCCCCATGATGAACCCAACGCTCTTGAGCCTTGCAAGTCGCTGTCTTCTCCTCTCCAAAGACATCGAGGCCTGAACTTGCTGTGGATCCTCCAGACTATTTATCCTGATGGCGCCTCATCCCTTTAATTAAATGACATTTTACTCAAACTTTTAAGCTCTTTGCCCCAGCTGCAGCCTCTGGAATATCGCTAATATATTCCCTCACTTTCTTCTCCACATGATTGCAGCATCATCTCCTCCTCACTTGATTTATTTAAGCAGGCCTTCGGATGCTTCAGTAATGGGAGTCATTTACGTCCCTCTGCAGATATGTATTTATTTATTGCTGCTCATTTAAACTGCAGAGCCAGTTGGCAGGAGAGAGACAAGGCCGGGGTCACAAGGATGCTAAATTATTCACTGTCAAAAATAGCTGGTTGAGAGAGTTAAATCAGGCAAGGTCGTTCAAGGTCATATTCAATCACCGATGTGTGAAAAAGGGTATTAATTAACTACTTTATTTATGGGGGTCAATGCAACCAACGGACCAGCAGTTGCAAACAAGACGGTAAACTACAGCAACGACTCGTGTTTTTTTGGCAGCCGCAGCAGCTTGTGGATGAGAAATCAAATTATTGCCCTTGACCACGACGGAGAAGTTTAGTCTATTAAAAGGCAGCGTTATGATTAGTGCTCAGACTCCCGCAGACCTCCATGTAGCCAAATCCAAGGAATTCTCCCAATAAAGTCAGGCCAGTGGAGATGCTGCCACCTCTCTTGGTAGCTGGTCCAGCAGCTGAGATCCTTTCTGCTCATACTTGTATTTCAGTTCCTGCTTGAGCTTCACTATCCAGCTAGTCGATCTTGCAGTGTCCTTCTCTTTCAGGTTAGGAGCTCCTTAAGATTAGGTATTTTCTTCCTGGGGCCATAAACCCTGAATTTGGTTTGGCCTCCCAGCCTCACTTGGACCTGCCTTGGTGCCATGGGTTTGGCTGTGGATCACCAGGTCCAGTACTTGGCTGTTTGGCAAATAAACAACAGGGAATTGTCTTTTGAGAGCATCCAAGTAAAGAGAGCAGAAAGACTTTTCCAATCTTCTCTACCCTATACTGCTGCCTCTCTGGGGTCGTTCATGTAGGAAAATTAGTAATTTAGACAGATACAATCCGGAGTCACTGGGGACAAGAAATAGGGATCCACAACTCACATCTGCCAGCACCTACTATAGGTGAAAAGTACTGCAATGCTATAAATAATTCAGCTCTGGAATGCCAGCAGTGCCTGGTCAGAAGAGACCTTCTCATACCTGCTCTGTATCATGCATTCATCACTGCAAAGCTCTTTTCTTCCGTATGTGTTCCACATAAAGGGAAAAGGGGAAAGGATAACATGTGGAAAGCCCTGACAAAACTCGCCCTCTGCCTCCATCCCTTGGTGACCGTGTTGGATATGACCTGGTTGGCCATGGATTCAGCACAAACGTGGACGCGGCGCGTGGAGGGGACGTGCCCGTGCTCAGCCCCGCACAGCGGCTGCCTTGCAAACAGCTCGTGCTAATTGATAGCTCTGCTGGGAAACCCACGCTGTGAAATTCGGTGCCTAACTGCCTGTATCGGCGCTTATTTCTGTACAGACACAAATCAGAGCGCTGGGAAGCACCAGCCACCATTAAGCAAGGCGAAGAAATCAAACAGCAAGAAGGCTCGCTGGAAGAGTAATAAAAATGTGAAGTGGTGATTTATACTAGAGAGATGTGGTGTTTCAGCTGAAATCAGGTTTTTGTTAGAGAGGTGGCCTCGAGGGATGCTGAGAGCCTGAACATCAAGCTAAATGAACAGAGAAAAGGTATTTGTCCAGGGAATGACAACAGGGGGAGAGAAGAGGTGCAGGATTGTGCCCATAGGAGGTAATTCTGGTGTCACAGAAATCAGGCTGTGGCAACAAGGGGCTGCCTGAGCCTTGATCCATAGGGCAGCTGAATAACCCTTGGGGATGGCTGTAGATTATGAGCGTAGCAAACGGGGCTTCAGGTCTACCTAGCACCAGCATCGTGCCCTGGCCGCTGGAGCAGCCTTTCTCTCTTCACTGTAGAACAAATCCAGCTTTCTTGAGTTATAATAGTATCCAGCATCCATCTGATCTCCTAATCAGAGACTTGCCTGCTTATGAATAAGCAAATTCAGGGGAAAAAGCACAAGTGCTGGCAAAAAGATGGTGCTGCAAAGCTCCAGCCTGGTCTAGCGCTATGGTGCAATATTCACTCAAGCAACCCCAGCCTGAAGCCCTTTGGGGTAATGGGCAAGCAAGGAGATTAGCTTGAGGCCTTGGCTAAACCTCGGCTGGGTAATTACTGCTTTGCAAGTGGCTGTGTGAAGAGCTAAACCACTATGTGGAGCAAAGAGTCTTCTCCACCCGAGGCCAAGTGTAACCTGCCTCTTTATAGCTGAGCTTTCAAATGCCGAAAGCCTGAAGGCAACTTCCCAATAGAGCAGAGAAACCCCTGAGTTGCCACCGCTTCCAGATATAAGCCAATAGGCCAAGAAATAGCAGAGGAATGAGGAAAAAAAAAGTCAGTGGTGAATATCGATGTTGAAAATACCAGGATGGTGTATCTGTCATCCACCTTTTGCTGGATTAATATAGAAAGCAAGGAGATGATATGTCCCAGTGCCACATTCCTCATGTTCCTCCTCGAGTGAAGAGATCAAAATCTTTCCTGAAAGCCTGGTTGGATGCAAGGATTAGCCAAGACTATTGTATGGATGCTGCTTTCTGCCAAAATGGAGAGATATCAGCAGATAAACAGCAACAGAGAGCCCTGGCACAGGCTGCCCAGAGAGGCTGTGGAGTCTCCTTCTCCGCAGATCTCCAAACCCACCTGGATGCATCCGGGTGCCCCGTGCTCTGGGTGTCCCTGCTGGAGCAAGGGGTTGGACTGGATGATCCCTAGAGGTCCCTTCCAGCCTCAGCCATCCCGTGATTCTGTTTCTCTTGGCACAGCAGCGTGGTTGTGGCTCTGCTTGGGAACCAGTGCCACGTGGGAAGCCATTGGCATCTCCTGGCCACAAGTGCTGGGGGATTTTGCTGCCCTTTCCAGGTGTGACCACCCACCTGGAGGCATCCAGAGCTCAGTTACCTTGGCAGGGACAGACCCCTGCATTGGAGCCGAGCGCCTTTCAGGAGGAGTTTAGTCAGTGACCTTGATTTTTTTCCATGGGGTTTTCCACAGTGAGGAACAAGACGGTTTGAAAAACAAGTGAGTCGCCAGCAATCCCACGCCTTTGGAGCAGAAAGGAAGGAAAGGAGCAAACGGCACTGCCATCCTCTCCGCTGCTCTTTATTTATGGTAAATTAGAAGCAGCCCTAACAAATGCTGACTCCAGACTGTCCCGCCAAGAGCCTTCCAGGCAGTTTCCCTTCGGATTCTCTTCCTGACCCCAGAAATGAGAAAATAAATAAATGAATACATGATTTTTTCCCCCTCCGCTCACTGTCTCTACCTTCAGCAGACAGATATCCGAAGATCCCATTTCCAGCATTTCCCGGGAGCAAAGGCAGAGCTGCACATCAGTGCACGCTGTTTCCACGCAGCTCCTCTTGCAGATAAGCAGCTTGTTGTGATGTGAGAACAATTTCTGATCCTGGCTTCACAAGCCTAAATCAATGCCGGGATCTGCTGAATTGCTTTGGATTTCCATGGGTGTAACAGAGACCAGAATTTCGCTTGATATCAGCACACCACTGCCTCAAGTCACGCTCACTGTGCAAAACACTGGCTTATTTCTGGCATCTGAAGGACTCGTGGAAAGGAGACATCTGCTTTTCCTAAGCAGATCTTAGAAAACGCCACCCCTCCCACTGGTTTTGCTGTGTTTTGGGTTTCTATTTTTTGCCAGTCCCCTAAATATATTGCATATCTATAGCTTGTAGATACATCAAGCACTGCCCAACTTTATATTTATAGCAGTTTTCTGGCCCTCTGGCATCTTCTCACTGAGCTAACCCTACCCCATTGCTCAGTGTTACCCCCTAATAGCCATAATAGCTAAAACCACTAAGAGAAAAATAAATCTGAGTATGTTGACAGCAGTATCCTGTCTTCATTCCATGGTACTTCCAATAAATTATTCTCCAACGCTATTAAACCCACCCTGGTGACTTGCTTAGGAGGGAAATGTGGATAACTATTGAACTGAGTGAAAAACTCTGTCCCAGATAAAGTCCAACCAATCTCCAGATGTGCCGTGGAAAAGGTGATATCTCAAATGTCACGGCAAGGTGCAGGAGAAATACAAAGTCATCCATAGGGAAGCTTGGAGCAGTGCCAAAACCCATCCATCAGCGACATCCTGCTGTAGAACATTCCCAAATGGCATCACCTCCCACCTGACAGGCTTGGTGACAAGGGAGTGAGCTATTCAATTGAGAGAAGACACAGCAACTGGCACTGTCCAGCTGTAGCCCAGCGTGAGGACATCTGGTGACTGTATCCCATTGCCTGCATGCACGAGATGGCTACACAGCAACACGATCGCAGGAGAAATACTGTAGATGCATCAATACTGTGAATGCTGTAACTCTCCTGTGTCAGAAAATACCTTGTCCTTCCAGGCAGTCATCCTTGGTGTCACCTCTGGGCTGCCCTTGATGGCTTTTGGAGTGCCCATCGCTCGAGGAGGAGATGGATCTCACAGGAATGACCTTGACCAAGTCCTTGCCTCCTACATCTGTAGAGTAAAGCTGCCAGCAGAAGATAGGGCCAAAGATGACACAGGAATAGATGACTCCCCACAAAACAGGTTTACTAACTGAGTAGTCGCTGGCTCTGAAATGACAGATTTCCCTAGGGATTGACCCATTCTGTGCACTATATTTCTAAAGGAGCTGGTTTTGACACCCACCAAGTCATGGGAGCTGCAGCTGTTGCATTTCAAGGAGGTTCCAGAGTGGTTGAGGATAACCTGCCACAATGACTATGTGTCCCAACAGTCCCTTACCACCTGTCTGCATGAGCAGATACTTCTACTTCCATTGCACAAGAACGGGTCAACCATGAGGGCTTGTTCCCCACCCTTTCCAAAGAAGTTATTTTTACTCAACCACCCACTCGTCTTGTGTAAGGGACATCTCTGGGACTTGTTCTGGAGGTATTTTCTTCTACACAGGGTTTCTCAACCTAACCTTTCATTCCAATGTCACCCCAACACTTGTGTTGACTCCCACAGCTGGTAGGACACCAACACCAACCTCTGGTCCCCCAAGTGTCCCTGATTACAGAGCCAGGTTATTAATTATGGAGGTCACCTCTACATGACAGCTTCACCTGAGCTTAACTTCTGCCACCAGGCAAGCATAAAAACTATGAGCACAGTTGAGATTTATTTGCTGCAGCAGAGGTGGAGCCGAGGGTGTGGGAAGCACAACAGCAATGTAAATCTTAATGTAAACTCTCAGCAGCGAGATGCTACTCAGTGTCCTCGTGTAACCCCTGAACCGTAATTCGGCTGCTGCGTTTGGGAATCCACATGAGCCTCGACTTGGCTATGGTTTCTCAACGTGTGCTCAGAAGTTGTCCTCTTCTTGCAGTGCCGACCGATTAACTTCTGCCCCTTCCCTCTCTGCAGACCTTGTATGTTAGGGGGGAAATTCTGTGTTGGAGCCCAAAATAGCTGATACACAGCGTGTAGGAGAAGGAGATGTTCTTAAATGTATTTTTTCAAAGAGGCCTTTGAAGCTGTAGCTTGTCTTTGTTGCCTGCCTGTTTGGGAATAGACTCAAACATCACGTAAATGCTCTGTGGGACCATGGAAACCTTTTTACCTTGCATCACCACATACTGGAAGAAGCAACAGTTATTCTGTGATGCTGGTGAAACCTGCTTCATGCAGATAACTCTTCTTATATGCCAGCGATAGAGATGATGATGATGCAGATGGCATGTGGCAAGCCTTGATTCCCTCCCGTTTCTCAGTTTTACACAGTAGGGACATTTCAAACAAAATGCTGAAGGGAATATGATGCTGATTTTAAGTGTTCTGTCCAACCAGCAAAGGCTCAGCCATTACCTGCACAGAGATGAGGGACCACAAATGTTCAGCTGGTTTCTCAAGTGTTTTTTTCTACTCAACCCAAGGCAAAGACAAGCCCAAGGCCCATCTAAGCCTCAGCAGACCCTGCGGATTTGGCTATGTGAACTCTTCTCCCACACTTCCCTCCCGCTCCTTAGCCCTACGGATAGTTTTCCACAGTCTTTTTCACAGCAGCTCTGTGTTTGTCAAGTAAATGAATAATGATAACGTTTTGGAGCAGCTTGCGTGCTGCCGAGGGGCTGTTGTCTCATTAAATCTGTGTCATGGATGCGCTCAGTCTCACACAAGGACGCGCGGCTCCGCTTCCAGGCAGCGTGCACGAGACCAGTCTGATATTAAAGTGGTTTCCATCAAGCAGATGATATTATGAGGCTTGCAATTACATCAGGCAAGGCACCAGGAGCGCTTCGGTCCTGCACAAGAGCAGCTCTTCATCAGCCTTCCCGAGAGAAAGATGTTGGGATATTGTCCGTAGTGAGGAAGGAAGCCCACGCTGTAATTGTGCCTGGTCACATTAATAAAGTGAAAATTCATCCCTGGGAATCTCCTTGGTGGAAGGAGAGATGCTCCCATGAATTCAATGTGTGAGGTCTGAAAGCACCCCTTTTGGGGCAGTGCATGTAGTAAGACATCACCCTACTGCACTGGTATCTGACCACTGCCCAAAAAGCACAGTGGCCCGAGCAACTGCATTGCAACCAGACAAGAAACCAATAGAAAAGCAAGGGGCAAGGCTGCTATTTGCCTAATGCAATTGTGCTGTTGTGCAGGAGGTGGCAGCATCCTTCCAAAAAAAAAGCAGGTTGGAAATAAGATCCTAGTTTTCACCTGGAAGGGTTGAGTTAATCCAGGAAACAGCTTAGTAAGGGATGCAGGGCTGTGTCCTTGGCTATGAGCACCAGGGTGAAGAAGGTGCTGGTTCCAGAAACCCACAGATTTCCATGTGGAATGGGGCTCCTCGGGAGGGAAAAAAACAGCCTGATATCTGGTTCAGGGCAGAAATCATCAATAGGAAAAAAAAAAGGAGTCAGCTACTTACAAATGTTGTCACATGTTTAATGAATAACCCTGGGGACTTGCTCGGCTCCTGGATTCAAGCTGCCCGCAACAGGAGCCCCCTCTGTTCTTAGGCTGCATATATATATATATGTATATGTTTTGGTATATATCTCAGTTGCCAGTCGGTATATTCGCACTTCACTCTCTAATCCAAGATTTCTAAGCAGCAAGAGCCAAACTGGGTAAGGATTCAGGTAGGAAAACACCTCTGGAAATCACGGGTTGCAAAAGGATGCTCTCCTGCACCTCCAGCCCTCCTGCTTGGGGTATTTCTGCTCCAGAAGTGCTCCATCACTGCCCTTGCTGGCAGGAATTGCTCCCAGCCCTCTGCACAGTCCTTTAAAGCCTGCTTTAGGCAAAATAAAGTCAGGTTTGCTCATGCTATTAGCTAAATTAGCCATGGGTATTAATGAAGAGCCTGTGCTGCTGTGCAGGAGTTGCACAGCAAGCTGAGAGCAATCCATCAAATCTGGAGCAAGCAGCAGAGATATCATCTCTCTGCAACATTGATCAGTCCTCCTGCTTAAATGCACACCAGCAGCAAGAAAGCACAGCTGGGGTTTGTTTGCTTTTCAAATAACCCGCATCCAAATATCCCCTCTCCAGCAGCTCTGCTTTGACGCTGTTGCTCACAGTTTTGCCGCTGTTTTAATCTCGTAACTGGTGCTTAATCCTGTCCTAATTCCAGGCAAGCTGGGATGCTGGAATCCAGATGATTAAAGCCGAATAAATAGGGACAGAAAACACCTTTAGAAAACTCCAAGCTAACTAAATCCTGTTAAGCGATGACTCAGAAGCGCCTGGATGGGTTTTACATGGGTGCAGAGGGGATTTGCCTGCTCTGTTCCTCACTTTTGTCGCCTGAGATGAGGAAGTTGGGCTTGTCCCCAGGTTAACGCTGCTGAATTTTCATAAATTTACTCTGTTCTGCTTCTCAGCATTGAGTCAATGCATCAGCTCTGAGGGAAGCACAGCTTCCTCAGGCACCTATGTAAATCAGAGCATTTTTGCTCTTCACACGGTGCAAAAATATGAATTTTGGATGTCAGTTTACATCAGCACAATTTTTATTCCTTTTGGGTGGGATTCTGCAAACCGTNAATTTACTCCATTCTGCTGCTCAGCATTGAGTCAACACGTCAGCTATGAGGGAATCACAGCTTCCTCGGGCACCTGTGTAAATCAGAGCAGTTTTGCTCTTCACATGGTGTAAAAATACGAGAATTTTGGATGTCAGTTTACATCAGCACAATTTTTATTCCTTTTGGGTGGGATTCTGCAAACCGTTACTTGTTAACATTTACCTACCTGATCCGATCAGCCCCTCGGTGTCTGGAGTTGTCCTTGGGTGTCCATGGTGCCACTCCATCTCCATCCATCACCAGCTGGGCCGGCACTCACCCTGTGCGCACTTCAGTGCTGTTAATTAGTGCTAATTGCATCATGTCGACGTGTGTCCCTCGTGCATGAATTACGGAGTCAGTCGCTGAGCGAAGCAGATTAACGAGGGTCTCAGTGGTTCGTGGCTGCATCCAGGATAGCCCCCGCTTTGACTGAAGTGGGAAGAAAAAGACTCAAACTTGCAATCCCAAAGGATGGGCAGGAAGGCACAGGGCACACTCCAAAGCCAACCTAGAGTCTCCAGGGCTTTTGATACAGCCCAAGGTAGCATCATTATGGGTGATGTGAAAAGGTTTTATCCATTTTCCCTAAGGAATTGCAGTGACCAGAGCAGTGAGATGGTCTTGCATTGAACCAGGAGAGGGGCACCTCCCCATGGGGATAACCTGAGCAGAAACATGAACATCTCCTATGCAAAGGACCTTCTTCTGCCTTCACCTGCTACTCAGTAGCTCTGATGGAGACAGCAGCTCTTTGCCCTCTTCTGCAGCTTCATTTGGGGAAATGGTACTTGGGAAGTCAGTTGGTTGCCAGAAAACTAGACATGGAGAAACCATGTCCATCCTTAAAGGGCATGGGGATGTGTGTGAGGAAAGAGGAGCCAAGGCATTAAAAACTAGTCATTTTGGTACTGTCTCCCTGTGCTCTTAGACAAGCCATGGAAGGAAGTTCTCAAAGAAAAGCGACAGTCAAGATGGATCATGGAGCTTCTGCAGGGTCTTTGCTTTCGGTGAAGTTCCCAGTGAAGGAAAGGGAGAGCCTTGCAAATGCAGCTCACACAAGAACTCTGAAGGATAATATAGGAATTCTACATTTGCACCCCAAAATGGTATTGATAAATGGGAGNGCCCTCTTCCGCACCTTCATTTGGGGAAATTGTATTTGGGAAGTCAGTTGGTTGTCAGAGGTTGCCAGAAGACTAGACATGGAGAAACCATGTCCATCCTTAAAGAACTCTGAAGGATAATATAGGAATTCTACATTTGCACCCCAAAATGGTATTGATAAATGGGAGAACTAGAAGAACTCAAGCCAGAAGGCAAGGACAAATGCAAAGTTGGGTTTTGGGGCAGGAATATTTAATAGTATCGATACAGGGGAAGGGGGAAGTGACTGGCAAGCAGCAATCCTGCCAAAAACGACGTGGGAATTGTAATGCTTTGACCCGATACTATCATGAGAAAGGCAGACACCTTCAATGGATGCACAAAAAAGAGGATGGTTTGGGGGGATCCCACTCAAAATGTAGGTAACGTGACCTATGAGGGGAGGCTGAACAAACTGGAGTTACTTATCCAGAGAGAGCCATGGGCGAGTAGTATTTTTCAAGTGAGAGATAGAGATGGGTGGAAAGTAAGAGAAAATATTTGTTCTCAGCCTTCTGGAGCTGAGGGGAAGTCATGGGAAGCAATTATAGAAAAAAAATTAAAAAGAAAAAAAAAAGCTAGACATTATGAAGAAAAAAAGAATAAAAAAAAAACCATTAAGGATAACACAGCATTAAACAAATTGCCAGAGCAAACAGAAAGTGATACCCACTGTAGGTTCTAAAAACAGCTTTAAAAAACTAAATACTGCAACAATAAGAAAGTAAGATGGGTAGAGTACAGCCTTCTCAGTTTATTGTCTGGGGTTTCTCCGGGAAATTTACTAGCAAATCCTGCTTTTCTACTCATGTGTCCACTAATGCAGATATTCAGTAACACTCGGATAAGCTAGTCAGCTAAATGCAAGAAAAAAGCCAAGAAAAGTCTGGGAAAAAATGTATTTAAACCAATTTTTTTTTTTTAATAATTCAAACTATAAAGACACAAATTAGTGCTTGACTGCAGCAGGAGTAACAATTCAAATATAATGAAGTATGTCAAAGCTACTTTGCTTTCCAAAACAGTTGATAGGTACAAGCCTGATGTTAGTTGCCTGTTGGTCTGGCACAAATAATCTGCGTATCAAAAAATTCCATAAACGTTGCTTAATACAGCTGTGTTTTGCAAATGAACTGCGATTTCTCTGTCACAGTGTATTTATCTATCTAACAATATACTGATTTTCAGAAAAAAAAAATATATTAAAACCAATAGTGTCAATAAAGAAAGTTTGGTCACATAATGAGCAGGGTATTTCGTGTCTGTTACAGCTGGACAGATGTTAAAACAGCAAACGAGGCATCATCAGTGCATTCAGTTGAGCTCAATAGTCAACAAATAGTCAACATTAATTTGGAAGATCAAGAGAAAAAATCTGCTTCTGTCCGGTCTAAGGAGTAACTAGTGTTTTTGCTCCTTGAGACTGTTCCCAAACGCAGGGAGCAACACTACAGCCAGCCACACTCTTTTGCAGGCATTGATCAAATCCTTGATTGAGGAAAGAGTTTGGTACATGATTGGCTCTGTGTGAGTGTGAAAACCCATCTCTAATCGGGGAAAGAAGGGTGAAGATGGTGCTTACAACTGTGCTTTAATGTTTTGGTGATGAATGGCAGATTATCCAAAGGATCTTTGACTTTGCATTTGTAAAACCTCAACTCTGCTCTCAGCATCAGTGCGTTCAACTTGCGGGAGATCCGTGCAAACAAAAACTGCAGGTCCCGGTTTAGGTCTCGCATTAGCTGTATGCTGAATGCGTCTTAAATTTGCAATGACGTATTCGAACAAAACAAATGAAGCACCTTCAAAAGGTGAAAAATGGAGAGTTCTGAAGTGAGGCAAGAGCTTGAGGCATCATTCTGCCCCCCAGATTTTATGCATAAACCGCACAAAGTGTGCACAAAGTGCCCGTGCCCTTATGCTGCTGCTCACCAAATCTATCCATTAAGATAAACAGCAGCTGTGAGGCTAAATCCCTCATGCAACTTTCACGATCTGAAAGGATGCAGCATCACCTGGGATCTGGGGAAGCCACATACATGGTCTGAGCTGAGCGGACACAGCCAGAAATGTAGTTGAGCCGAGAACTGCAACTCTTGCGGTAGGAGAACTTTTAACCAAAAAAAAATATAATGAAACAAAGCAACAACTGCCAAGGGCCTTGCTTGTGGGTCCCGGGAGAGAACACAGCCTCCCCTCCTGGGAAAATGTTGTGCTGTATATTCTCTGTAGATACATTACAGATGCTCAAAGCTAGTGGAGAACACTCCAGATGTGCAAGGAACATCTTCCTCCCTGCATCCAACAACCCGTGTCATGTTCCATCCCCATAGGACAACAGTTGAATCATCTACAATGAACCAAACGGGATATATTGTCTCCAGGACCTCTGTGGTGAGGAGATCAGCTGTGATGTAAAATGTATAAAGAGCAGAACATTCGAGCTTGTTACACAAGCATCTAAAGTGCGGTTATCAGGGGGTGGCTGACGTAATTCGAGGGGATTCTATGCTTAATCTCTTGTTATTCTCTTTCCAAGCAAAATTTCTTAATCTCCTTCTGGCTTTCGCTTCTCAGGGGTAATAAAGAATCTGTTGTTTGTCCTTGTTCATAAAGAAGTCCCACAGTTAAATAGCACTTTGCATTTAATGCCTCCCACTGCCCACTGTAAAGTGCAGAGGGAGAGACAGGTTTTTTGCTCAAGTAACCCAACTGTTTCACTTAAATATGTTAATTAAAATGACAGGGCACACAGGCCATCAAAATGAAGTTGTTTTTCTGGATTCACAGGTCAACTGAAGACAAGAGCAATGCTGCTTCATCACAGCTTGTCTTCCAAAAAGCAATATTTTACTGTATCACTTAATCACCTGCCATCAAATGCCAAGAATATAGGGAAGTAGATTTAAAAGTTGTGCCACCAAAAGGGTTCAATGCCAAACTGAACGAGGTGGCACTAACTGTGGGAAACATCAGTGACCCCAGAAAGGTTTTCTGTTAGTAAAAGTTTCACATGGGATAGTTGGCTGAGAAACTCATTTAACTGTTAGAAACCTGGTGTTGGAGTCATATGCACCAAGGCTCAAAGAATCAACTGTGTTTCAAACCATACAACTTCCCTTCAGCCAAACACGACAGATCTGGGAATGAACACAGCACAATATTAGGTTAAAAGAGAATTAAAATTAATTATAGAACAGTATTTTCGATCATAGCTCTTCCCCGGCCACATGTCAGAAAAGCTGTACAGTGTTTGTATCTTAGCGTTATTCACAATATATTGCCCAAAAGACGATATCTGTCCCGAATTAAAATCCTCCTGCTCGTGTCTTTCTGCAGCAGTTTTAATTCTGCGTGCACATGAAAATGGAGCAAGAGCAACCGAAAAGTCAGAGAGACACTGAACAAGGCAATAAATTTACAGAGAGGGAGCAGAACCAGCTGCAGATCAGTACAACACTGCTGCAAACCCCAGGGGTTGGATGTGCTAAGAGGCTGCTCCAAGGTCTGCCCTTTGCAGGCAGACGCATTTAAGGGCACAGGTTTTGTACAACACGAGAGGTAGATTGGCAGGTGACAGGCTGCATATTCCCATTTTACCTCTAGGGTAGTCTTCTAAACACTCGCTGGTGGTACAGCTCCCTTGTGCTGAAAGGGAAGAGCATCGGGATGAGGTCCGGAGATGACTAATACTGCTAGCCAACTTCTAACACTGCCTTTAAAACACATATGAGATTGCTCCTGAAGTGTCTTATCTTGATAACTCATGTCTTGAGCTCTATGCAGAAGACTCTGATTCCTGGAGTAGAGTATGGTGCTGATCTGCACTGGGAGAGTCCTTGTGAAATTTTTATACCGTTTCCAAGGAAGAATCTTTCAATCACGGTTTGCAGAACCACTTGTTACTGATCTGTGCCAAGCTGAGGTTCCCACGGTGACAGACATCCTGGTTCTTCACATGTGCTAAGAAGAATTCGCTGCTGAGATTCAGTTTGTTCAACCCACACGATCAGATTCGTGTTCAAATAACTTATTATTTAGTTTTACGTAGCTGTTGTCTGAATCCCACTCAAAAGACAGGCTCAGCGATGACCCACCTTGGAAGATGCAGTACATGACAAGGTTGGGATATGCTGCTCCAAGGATCTTAGAAAAAAACAGCACCTCATCCGAGTGATATAAATAAAGCACAACGTAACAGACATCTAACAAAACGCAGTGGAAAGGATTCATGTCTTTCCAGGCACTAGAAAAGATAGTCTGAAAATCAGTCACATGAAGTTAAAACTGACTTGCCACACTTTAACATCACTTACAAGATCAGTAAGGCAGCAGAAACAAAAACCCATAATTAGATTATTTATGCTCAGAAGGATAAAGATCTAAATTACATTCTTCAGGAATAAACATAACTTGAAAAAACACTACTGGAAGGGCACCAGAGGTGTGGATGCTTCACTCATTTAAAAGGAAGAAAGAAGCCATTTGCAATTTTTTTTTTCTTTTAAGATAAAAACCGTGAGAAATTTCTGAATGAAAAGCTAACAGTAGCATAATATTAATACGAGAGTTTTTCCAAGTTTTGTAGCAAACCAACCAATGAACCAACCAAAAAAAACCCCAAAACTGAATTTAATTCAACAGGATCTAAAAAGAAACATACACCTCCTGGTTGCAAGTGAGTAGGACTATCAATAAATTTCTTTAAAATACACTGTTGCAAGGTTTCCTTGTCCCAAAGAAAGTGACTTCTTAGCACACCATGGTTACTGCAATTACAGGCAAGTCAAACAGATCCCCTAAATGCTCCCATAACAAAATGAAGGCCACTAAGATACAGGCTTTGTCCATAAATAAAATAAAAACCTAAAAAAAAAATCTGAAAATGTTAAAAAAAAAAATTCTAAGCAGGTGTCATCAGTGACTGTTGATGTTTCTAGCATGTAAACACACTAAATAGGATAAAAAGAATCAAACCGAGAGCAGCAGCAACTTGGGAGAGCATGGAGGTGAATGGGCAGGCACTTTTTTAAGCTACATTTTTAAAACAATTCTCAAATCTCTTCACCAAAAGTACTCCTTCTGGCTAATTTAAAGGCACCTGATCCAAGACAGTATTTTCTTACCACTATGATAGTTGCTTCAACCTCTCCTTGTTTAGATCTAACTCAATCCCAGGGGTCCAGGGTCCGTCACCATGACCAAGACTCACAATTTTACATCGAGTTTGGCATCGGTGCGGGTGCTACTGATGTACACAGAGGAGCAAGTCAAGCTCCAAGCAAAAACGCACACACCAAAGAGAGAGTTTTAATTAAAACTGATTCTATAATACAGATTTCAATCTGACTTCTTCAGCAGTCAAAGCAAGGACGCTTATGCTAGCCTTGGCTTTGTGATGTGAGGAATAGCTTTATAGCTAGATTGATGCGCCTTGGTACTGCTGGATTTTAAATTAATAGAGAATGGAATTTCTCATATAGTCTGAGCATTTCCCTTGCACTTTCCTTTGTGTCAAGAAGATTAAACCCCTCAGAGCATCAAAAGTTGATGAAAATTGCATAGCACTGTAGCTAGGAGGCCCACAGACAGGCTCTGATAATCATCCCAAAGTCTGGAGAATAAAAACCACGGCCTCTGATATGAGGTATATTTTGAAAAAAACGTTAGTTCAGTGTTTTCTTTGTGCTTAGTGATTAACTTTGATTGCATGGGTTAAAAAAAAAGAAATATGCAAAACCCAGAGGATTTATTTTCAGTGAAAACCTAAAGGTTTTAGAATCATGGTCATGAAGAGACATCTCAAATTTTCCACAGAGTAACTGTGTCATGGAAAGATTAAGATGGAAAGAGCTGTCAATTATATTTTGGGGTATCCTCAATATAAGTCCTGTTTTTTACTCTCTGTTCAATATTTCTGAACAAGCTAATGCTTCAGGAAGCCAGACCGATATTTTAAGACTTGCAAAATAAGAGAAAAACATGAATTCAAAGCTGCACTAGCATATTCTGAAGAGGTTGTAAATCTGTGGTAGAAATGGGATATTGGGAGAGAGAATGGGGGGCATGGAAGTAATAATTATAAGAAACAGAAGTGTTGTGTTTATACAGTCACCCCAAAGACCCTGCAGTCTCCTGATGGATCAACTACTGGTCAAAATTTAGGAATTCATGTTCCACACACCAAAAAAGAACCAGTAAAAAGGTTTCTCCAACTTAAGTATCTTCTCCTGACCATACCCTGAAACATCCTCCACCATTTATCTCAGTTGAACTATACTGAGAAGAGAAGCCTGGTGCAAAATAAAATAAATGGCACTATGTATCCCAACCTTTTTGCTTAAAATATAAATTGCAAATGAAGAAGCAAAATAGAATAAAGCCCTAAGTCATTATATACTTCATTAACTGTATAAAAGTGCAAGTTTAGAGTAGTTCAGGTTAAGCATTCAGTTCACTATAGGCCACACAGATGCTCAGCTTGGCCAATAACAGCCCATTTTTATCATTCAGTTACTAATATTAGCTTAAACCACAGAAAGAACAACTGAATGAAAAATGTATGCAATCCACTTCATAAAATGGTTAGTTTTCTGTGACCAGCACGAAATATTAGCTCAGTATCATCAGCTATACAATATATACATAAAAATATTGTGTCTTAATCTTTTCTTTTTTTTTTTTTTAAACAACTTAGAATAAAACCATACTAAACGTTATTTCCCTAACATGTCAACTCTTCGGTCTGGTCTGTCTGGGAAGCCAAGTGATGGCGAGAAGTCCTTTTATACCAGTGGTGCTTGAATTCATCCATAATTTTGACACTTCAGCTGTAGTAACCATTGAACCTCTTTAATTCAGCCAGGCTACGTGGTTGAATGCAACTGCCTCCATCTCCGTCAAAGTTTCTTGGGTGGCTCCACCAGAAGAACAGGCCATATTCCAAAAAGAAACTGTTAAAAGAGAAATAGGGAAAGGGGAATGATTTTTTGGAACAGAAATCAAATACCATTAACATCATTTCAAGCATATTTCTTGGGATCAGTGAGAAATCAAAGGCAGAACCCTAACAAGGGCAACCACTGGGCCCCCATGCATGTCCAAACACAAGACATCTAAAAGCTACAGTGCATCAATGGACACAAAAAAATTGGTTGCTTACCTTCACCTTTGGCCTGTGTTTCAGAAAAAGTGTCCTTGTGTATAAACTACGGAAGAGAGGAAAGGCACGATTCAGATTCAATATATATCAAAACATATAAATAATAATGATGTACTACTAATTCCAGTTTAATTTTCCAACTGGAAAAAAAAAAGCCTCTGTGACTGCATACGAGTCTACAGCAAATCGCTTAGTTCTGGACTATGAATAACAAATGAATTTACCCTGCCCCTACAAGACAGAAACCCAGACAAGCGAGTTTGGGACTAGACAGGGACTAGACCTTGCCATTCTGGAAGGATAAAAGTACATTAGTGTACCACAAAATGAAGCAGGATTATTCTCGGAGCAGTTAGATGCCAGGAAAACAGAAAAACCAAATACTCAAACACCCACTGTAAGAGCAGCTGCTAGAACTATACTTATTTTCCTTTCATTTTCCTTTTACTCGTCAGTTTATAAATTTATACTTCTTTATTGTAGAAAACCTGGTATATGATCAAGTTTTCTTAACTACTCAGAATGCATCTCTTAAATAGGTATTATTTTATAGTTTTAGTTAAGTGCTAGAAGAGCTTTCATTATCTAATGATTAAACGACAGAAATTCTTCAGTTTTCATGGTAAATTCCATTTTCAGGTCTCATGCCAGTAGATGGTGCTACAGACCAAAAACAGAGCCCCAAACTGCCGATTTCTAAAACTGGTATCCCCTGTTCCTGGGAAAATCACCTCAGTTTCAACCACTTCGCCCATCACTTCGCCCGCTCTATAGTGTAAAAGCTGTGAATTTTCAAGAGTGACAGCTCATATCAAAAGAAACAGTTAATACTTCTTAAGTTAAAAAAGTGTAAGTGCTTGAGCATTGCTGCACAAGAGAAAGGTGTTANCCACTTCGCTCATCACTTTCCTGCTCTATACTGTAAAAGCCGTGAATTTTCAGGAGTGACAGTTCATATAAAAAAATAGTTAATACTTCTTAAGTTAAAAAAGTGTAAGTGCTTGAGCATTGCTGCACAAGAGAAAGGTGTTAATAACATTCGTTTTGAAACCAACCTGTTGTCAAACACCTTTTCAGTGTAATTACTACAGGGTTCCTGCTTATGAATTGCATTGTCCGGAAGAACCACGGCTATTTAAAGACTGATTACATTGTGAAGAATATGCAAATAGTGTAAAAACTCCCTAAAAATAATAAAAAAACAGAAATCCCAACCGCAGAAATTTCCTACTCAGAAGGATATGCAGAAATTTCCTACCTCAGGAGGATATGCAGGTAAGAGCCCAGGCCTGTGAGTATATGCCACCAAGCATGAAACTGTGTCACAGCTCCCACCACAGGAGGCATCTTCTCCCGTAGTGCCCTGCAAAGAGAAATGCCACAACACATGTTTTTCAAAGCTAAAGTAATCTCAAAGAGCACTGTTTCATTGTCAGATCGTACGTTACCGATTCCCAAAGTGGGACAAAGTAGGTGGGCAGGGAGGAACAGAAGGTGAAGAGTCCTAAATGCTTTGCCAAAACGCTTCATCTTTGAACTGTTATGGAGAATGAGCTGCTCAAGAGGCTACAAGATAGAGATGGAAAAAGAAAGGGAAGGAACTGAATTGCCAGGCCTTCTCCTGCTCGCTGCAGAGTTCTGCTGATAATAATGCTGAGTTTGGTTGATGGTGGAATACATGTTCACATGGGACTGTCTTCTTTTTTGGCATATAATGCACACATGATCAAGCCAAATGAGAAAGGGAAAATAGCAATGACTGCAGATTTCAAGGAAAAAAAATATGTAGTTGCTGTGATACTTATTTAGCATGTGATGTTTTAGTGCTCATAACTGGGCTGTTACTAAGTTCCCAGAGCTGCTCAGTCACAGAGAAGGACACAGAGCCACGATCCAGTCATCCAAGAATGACATATTGGAACACCAGAACTGTCACTCCTGGCACAGCCTTTTGGCATTTTGATGGCATGAAAACGCAAAGTTCAAGATCCAAAAGCTCATGAATCTACACAGTGAAAGCGAGTGCCACAGAGGTATCACTTTTTTTTTTTTTTTAAATCAGCTGCAGGTTTCATGAAATGTGGAAAAACATAAACAGAATCCAAATGCAATTTTGAATATTAAAAACAAAAAGAGCAGGTGGGTGGATGATTCACAAGTTAGATCTTTAGAGAATAAAAAAAAAAATACATGGAATTGGCATTTATTTTCTCCAAAGGTTCCAGTTATAACACTACTCTGAGAAATTCAAAGTCTCTACAGACATCTGATTAAAGCTAGTAAACAAGCTGATTTTCCCCAGCACCATAACTAAACAAGCATAATAGGAATTATACTGACATGTTTTCCCTTTACAGAACAAGGATGGAAAACAGTGTTTCAGCAGCTGGTGTGATCTTTGAGTCCAGGAGCAACTACTAAAGCCCCATGGACCTCCAGCAGCTCTATGAGCTGAGGGTTATGATCTCACCACTGCTCTAATGCAGCTGCAAAAATCAGCCCTGATGCCACAGTTTGCAAAGTCACTGCAAACCCACCCACTCGTTTTGGCCAATAACTTCATGCCAGTTCTAGCAAGGGCTTCTTTAGGGTTGAAGTGCTGTGTGTGATACTCATTTTTGGAAGTTTCAAGAGAACTCGGTTGCAATAAAGTTCCAACTGGGCTGAGAGAGTGCAAGGTTTACGGAGCCAAAAGGGACAGATGGGACACATTAGACTCCTTCCTTACCACACACTCTGATCTAAGGCTACACCAACCTACTAGGACCATTCTGTACCCCACAAGTTGAAGTGTGCAACAGTCTGTGTTGATGGAGAACAGGAAGGATCAGCATCATGTGGGACTTCTTCTTGGCATGGCAGTCAAGTGGAATTGGCTCATGGAGTTGCTGCTCATTCTGAGACATTTAAACAGCTGCTGTCTATTGGTGACTAATATATCACATTAGGTATTTATTTAACCTGCAAAACTGCTGCTTTTAATGCTTTCCTGGGGAAAAACTAAAGCAGAAAGCAAAGCAAAGCAGGATAAAAACTTGTCTGGGTGAAATCAAGTGTGAACAGTAGACTGCAGCATGGCACAAATCCTTGACTCAGTGTAAGTTGAAGAGAAATATCAGCTACAAAAGTTCTCTTCATGGATAAGAAAAAATGAGTTCTGATTCAGAAATAAGCAGAAACAAAGCTACGGCAGAACAACTCTTCTCTCTCAGCGGCTAAGCAACAAGTATCTAGGGATTACAAATCTCTGAGTTGCCTTGCACTTTGTTCCCTAGTTATCCAGCCTGTAGAGCCCCACTGGAGCATATGACAATGTCCCTGTCACTGGAGCATATGCCAACGTCCTTGTCTATGCCTTGCAGAAGGCAAACGCTGCGGACCTTGGAGGCAATGCACTCGGATGTCATTCCGACGCACAGTCAGAACACAGCGGAGTGCATATCCAAGCCAGGGAGAAGCAGTCTAAGGGCATATAGGCTATAAGTTACCCTTAGTTTCATTGTAGAGGTGACATAAAAGCTCTTCTCAGTCAGTAAGCGTTGTTTGAGCATTTCAGTGCTTCAGAACATTATTGAAGTGAAAGACTATGAAAAATCAACATTGCTGAAGCAGCTGAACTGGAGAAAACTTGTTATAATTTGGCACCAAATTACCCTAGTTTCCATTACACTTCAAATTTTCTTTGAGGAAATTGAGATATTTCACATTGAAAATAGTTATATCATAGGCAACCTATTAAATAAATAAATAAATAAATAAAGCAGCTGTTAAGCACTGAATCTAGTCATGAACAAAGTGAATGTTCTGTAGCAATGTTCCACACACGCCACAAGATAGATCTGGACATCCTCCACAGAAAAAGCAAAGCTGTGTGCTGAAAGATTATTCAGAACTAGCTCAACAAATTGAAAGTGCTCACCTCAATTTGTCACAGAAAATGTTGTCCACATTCCAGAGAAAAAATCCCATTAAGAATACAGCTAAAGATGTATAGCCCAGACCTCTAAGCCATGGGTATACCCTAGAGAGAAAGACAAATATTGCAAAATTTAGTTCAAGACCACAGCTTTAAGCATACATAATATTACCATATACACATAAACTGCTTGATTAAACATAAAGATTGCATCATTAATAAACCCACCCTCCCTTTTTGCCTTCTAGCTAAGTCAAGAATCTTTAACATCCTAACGGACATTGGTGGCATTTACTCATTTCTAGTAAGACAAGCCCCCCCCAAAAATCTCAAGAGGCTACCACAAAATGCAGTTTACGTTATTTTTAAGCATTATGAATACACAGTTTAGACCTCATGTTAAAACACATTCCTGAGCTGTTTTTTTTCCAACATGTTATATATTCCATGCTCATTTCAGCAATTTGAGCATAAGCAGCAGAAATGTGCAAAATAGACAGGGCTTGCGATGTACCCAATAACAACAAGAACACTGCCAATAAAAACTGGCCCAATCAGTGTTTGTTTAGTCAAATAAATGCGTGGAGCACCACGTGCTAGATGAGTGGAGTCAAACTGTAACACCTGCAACTCAGAATGAGTGTGCTAGAGACACGAGCAAACCCAGGACATGAAAAAGCATTAAACGATATGTTGTACAGGCTGGTAATTAGGTGACTATAGTTGAAGTTGTTCAAGGAATAAATGGAGTTGTTTTGTGAAGGAGTGAGAGGTTGGCATGACTTAACAGCAGAGAACACAGTTTGTGAACAGAGGACAACATGTGCCAAGGTATAATCTTGGGAAGGAAGCGGAGAAACCCAAAGAAACAGATGAAAAATAGGAGGGAAATAGGTACAAATATACTGCAAATGATGAGAACAGAAGGAGGTAGAGGTCTCGCTCCAAAAAATTCTGGAAGGAAAAACGTGCTGTTCCTTTGAGGTTTTCATGCTGAGCTTGGACTGACTTCCAGCTCTACACTAAGTGATATGTGTGATAGGAAGCTAATATCAGATATTAAGGAAAAAAGATTGAAAAGAAGTAGAAATACGTAAGTTAATACAGGCTTGGACAAGTGTTAGCATGACAAACTGAGAGACAAAAATACATCTTAGCAATGTGGAAGAAATAAATCTGAAAATGGGAGTAGAGTTGACTTGCAGAGAAGCAAAAAGG
Source organism: Crypturellus undulatus (assembly GCA_013389825.1). Lineage (NCBI taxonomy): Eukaryota > Metazoa > Chordata > Aves > Tinamiformes > Tinamidae > Crypturellus > Crypturellus undulatus. The sequence continues at coordinate 21,797 of VWPW01023219.1, forward strand.
CACTGCTGGGTTGACATTGTCTCTTTAGCAGCAGAATTAGCTTAAATTTCCCTCCCCATCTCAACATGATCATGGTTTGCAACAGCACAACTGAAGGGAGAAGCTAGTCTTTGTAGGGCCACGCTTTAATGATGTGGCTAATGAAGAAAATATATTCCTGAAAAACTGCAATCAAAGGGGAAATAAAATAGGTGCAACATCAGAGAGAGACTTTGCTGAAATAAACCTAACAGGAAACCTTGGGAGAAAGGACGGTTGTGTTATTGATAGTGACAGAAAACAGCAAAAGCAATAACATTTCAGGAATAATGACCATACACGAGTGTGTGGAATTTGCAAAACTGGAAAGATAGCTGCCCTGAAGGGTTGTCTAAACCAGACATGCATAAAATTCACATTGAATTGCTAGACCTGTACTAAATCTTTGTGCAAACACAAAATTAAAGTGACTGGAACTTGATTCAACTTGGTTTCTTTTGTAAGTGAATAAAGGCAGTATCAGTTAAGATCTCTAGGTTAGGAATAGTATTTGAATGGGTTCAAAAAGTGACTTTAAACTGGTAATTGTTCCAACAGCAAAAGGAAAACACACATATTTATTTACTTAAGGTCTGTGGATATTTATGCTTGGTCTGTTAAGACTGAAAATCTGTTAAGATTTCCTAGGAAAAGTCAAATCAAATAAATTAAAAGTGCACTTGCAAGTTGATTCAATAAGTTTGCTTTAAAGTCACCCTGTTTGTTAATTTTTTCCTTGTGTTCCTGAACAGTTATATGCTTAACCTAAGGCACATTTAGCTTAAGATGTGGTGTAGAGAAATCAATAATTTTCAGAGATAATCTCCATATTCATGAGAATGCCAACTGCTCAGAGGGCAGGAATCATTTAAACCTCTAGCATTAATATACTTCCCAGAAAATACAAGGAAGCGAGACATTCCCTTTCAACTGAGCAGCATCACCTACCTGGTCCCAGAAAGTCTGTCAATGCCAATTTCTCAAGTCAAGCTCATAGTAAAAAAGGTGCAAATGTTAAGTTTTAGCCACTATTATAATGAAGTATTGAATGGCTACTTACCATAATACTATATATACAGATCGTAGAACTATGATGGAGACTAGTGTTCCATACATGACCTGGAAATAAAAACAGAGACAGAATTCAACAGTGGCATTCAAGGAACACTACAAAACACATATCCATAAGGAATACACACCGAATACTAGAGAAATAAAAATTCCTGATATCCCTGCTGATTTTTATTTCTCAGTCTCAAGAAAACAGCTTCCCCCCTCCAAATGCCTCTCCAAAAAAGTCTTCCCCCAAAAGTTTCCAATAGCAATATGATTATGTCCATACTCTTCATGTAAGTAAAACTCAGTTGTGTAAAACTGCTGTTTTACTTCTCTGATTTAGAAAGCCAACACTAGGTGGCACTCAGTAAACATCCTGAGGTCAAACTGGTAAGTCACTCCTATCATCTCTTCCACATTAAAATCATAGTTCCTTCATTGATATTTCAGATTCATTATCTTTACTGAAAGCTAAATCTTGAGCAGACTCTGCAGCACGCGCACACTGAACACGACCATTAAACAATACTTTATTTTGAACTATTACAGGCTGTTAGGACTGCAATGATAAAGTGAGAAAGTTGTATTTTCTGAACAAGGACACAATCAAAACCTGGCTTAATGTAGGCGTTTAATGGAGTTTAATGTAATGACTTGACTATATAAAAAGGTCAGAGTGATTATTTCTTGTCTGTCTTGAGATCTTTCAATCTCCTGCCTTCCTTTATTCAAAAACTTAAGATCCACGTAACAATGTTCTCAAGACCAACAGACTAGATAGAAGGAATACAGCTCCTTTCTATTCTTTGCTTCTCAATCCACTGAGTTTCTCACTTTTGCTTTTAATTCTCATCTAACTCTTCCTTGCTTTGCATGAAATGAGAAACTTTTGCTTAAAAATGCCTAAACCTCACAGAAATAGCATATTTACATATGAGTTTTAACAATATGATGCATTTTTAACGTGTCTGTTGAAGTCTAAAAGAAAAAAAGGGATGAAGAAGGCATGGCAAGGGCTATTCCTTACTTTGCTGTAACTAGGGCACTCAGCTATGATTATCCTGCAAAAACGCCCCTACTTTTGGCCATTTGATACAACCCAGACTGGAGCACCCATGTGAAATAAAACCTACCTTTTAAAAATACATACATGCAAATTCTAAGTTCATATGAACTTTAGGGACAAGGTTAGTAGCACACACCATATTAGCAATGTATATATATAGAATGCACAGTGCATTCCTAATTCTTACCCAACAGGTAAGACGAAGCTCCAGTATTGACTATGTAAAGTCATTCCGCAGAAGCAGTCCTATATTTGCATTCAGAGCCAGATCAGGTAACTCCAGTCACTCAACTCTACTGTTATGCTCTGCTCCAAAACCAAATTGCTTGGAAGGTTAATTGGTTCAGGACCAACCGTTATGCAAAGCTAAGTAATTTCCAATCCCCTTTCTGGGTCATGGCACCTAACCAGAAAAAGTCCCGCTAGACACTGCCCGGGTATCAAGTGCTTATCAGCCCCAAGCTGAAGATGGAAAGATCCCACTATAAGCCGAGCACAAACTAACTTTAGAAGTCAACAACCCTGTGAATCTCATTTGGAAGAGCCTGTTTTGCTTTCCTAAACAACTCCAGTAATTTATTCCAAGAGAGGGAAGGCACTGAGGAAGAAACTCATAAAAAGGAGCCCAGGAGGCAGTTCTACTCCATTTCCTTGCTGCTGTCCTGCTTCCTACAGCTTTGCCTGCTAAGGTCTGCTGCACAGACACAGAAAAATCCACCCACAAAGAAACCGATTTCTATCGCACTGGGTAACAGCATGGGCATCTCTGAGCTTTCATCGTGCAACTCGCTTGCTCTCCGACTCTTCGTACAAAGAGTGAAAATAGTGGCAAGAGCAACCCAAAGCCCGCACAAGACACGGCTAAAAATGCTGTTTTTTTGCAGGAGTTGCTGAAAGCGTGGAAGGGCAAAAGCTAAAGGGAAGCTTTCTTGCAGAGCAGCTGGCAGAAGTTGTGTTGGAGGGAGGAAAAACAAAACAAAATCAGCCTTACGGTGTCTGAAGAAAAATATGCCCATAGTTGACACTTCAATTTCTCGCCTTTTCCGCTCCCTACACAAAGAGGTTGTTAGCAGTAAAACACATTTGTGTTTAAAAGCCTGTGAAAGACTGCGACAACAAACTGATCTTCTCTGCAGGCTCCCATCCTCCTCGTTGCGCTGGGGGAAACACCGAGGAGGTGTCGTACAGTCTCGGTCTGTCACAGCGTCTCGCTACAACCGTTTCTCACTAGAGGCCTGGGAGCAGAGCGATGTAGCTGAGCTCGTTCCTTAGGGAAAAGAGCTTGTTTTGATTCCTCTCCCACCTGCGGATTTATTGTTTTATGCAACAAATTCGTCAGGTCCTAGCGGTGCACCCAAGGAGGCAGAAATCAAAAGCCCCACCTTATTCAAGTCTTGAATTTCTTGATTTCTGTGGTTGCCTTTGTTCTTCTGCTTTAGCTAAACACATCATTTCAGCGGCAGATGAAAAGCAAAGCTGGTTTTGTGCCATTCTGCCTCAAAGTGCCTTCCTACACGGAGCCAAATAAGCACCTTGGCACTGGGTTGAAACAAAAGGAAACAGCAGCACCTCGTCACGCTTAGTTATCGCTAGACAGTTCCCTCTCTGCTGCTAAAGAAGCAGACGAAGCTGCAGATATTGCAGCTTTCGAGTTGCTGATTTTGCAATAGGGGACACCCCCTGAATTTTATTGAAACAGAGTATGTTACCTGAAAAACACCCAAATGGCACAAATGTGCTCCTACAATCAGAAAGGAAGCATTTGGGCACTAGCTGGTAGCATCTTCAGAGATTAATGCGTAAGTAGTTAAACTATTTGTATAACTTCAGTTCTTGTGCAAGTCAAGAGGTGAGGCTGAGATTCCTCACCAGGGAGAGTGCACAAAACAGGTTATCCATCTATATGGCTAGTGCAGAAAGCTTCAAGAGCCTCTGATTTCTGCTATTGCTCGTGCTCTTGGCTTTCTGTCCATCTTTCATTAGTGATGTCAACTCGTCAGCCTTAAATATTAGTGCAGATATTGAGAACCCTGTTGAGAGATTTGGGGTTCTTGGTCACCACTTATATATTAACATACAAACCAGCTATCACAAAGCAGTTATCTCAAATCCCTGAGGCTGGACATTGTCCTTGTGGTTTATAACCAAAGGAATCGACTTCTGGGTGTTCCTGGGTTTCTGGGGAAGAAATCCGAGGGACCAGAGATGAAGGGAAATCTTCATCATGACACTCAATTTAGGAATTCCCCAAAATTATAGCTGTTTAGTGCTATACATTGTCCAAACACACCGAGGAGACAGCTGACTTGGATGACCTGCACCTGTTTAGTCTTATTTAAATGCCCGGAGAGGGATGAAGCGACACATGACTCTGATGCTGCTGCAAAGTATAAAGTCCTCCACGGTGAAGACGTGCCCTGAAAAGGTCATTTTTAACACATTGCCTGGCAGCCTGAACATCCAGAAAGTAAGAATCATGTTCTGCTAAAGGCACAGTATATTAAGTCACAAGCCTTCAACTATTTATTGCCTTAGCTGTATTGCCTTACAGCTCTGAGGAGCTGCAAGACACTGAGTGGGTCTACAGGGATTCCCTCAAATGAGAAGTCTGAAAAGGTTGCACCCTGCAGAAAAACTGTTCTCCTATTCATAAAGTATGCAGCTTCAGGTTCCCATATATATTTCCATATGCACTTTCCATCCTGCCTTAAATCATCCTACTCTTTCTTTGCATTTATCTATTGAAAATATCTGCGGAGGATAATTCTGTTCGTTCATTTTTCATCTAGCCACATGAAAAGCCTTTTTGTCCCATGATGTCTCTCCCTTTCTCTGTCTTCTCTCCTCTCCTCCCTTCTTCAAAGTCATCTGAACTGGTAAATCCAGTACTACTGGTGTTGTGCTTTCATCACTGATGCTGGAGACTCACTGGTCATATCTGTGCTGTGATAAACAAAAGCATGTTGCATTTGCAACCCTCTGTACCTGTAATTCCAGTCCTCAAGGTATTCCAGTCACCCTCCACTGTACTCAGGGATGTCCCACAACCTCATGCCATCACAGAAACCATCCACAGGTTTATCTTCTCCAAGAAAGTCCAGGCAGAGGCTGCTTTTTATCATCTCTTTTTGCGTTTTTCCACTAGTTGTTCCCTTACTCTCTTTGCAGTTCTTAAACAGAAAACGTTTCCTAATGTGGAAAAAGCGGCTAACCACAACAAGCTTTCATTTCATCTTGACTTACATTTACTCTTTGAATTCTTTTTGTTCAAACTTTGCTTCAAAGTCTTGTAACAGGCGATTATGCAAAGAAAAACGGTATTTAGATCTAATCCGGTATTTCCATAACCTGACCAACTAGATGAATCAGGTTTTGATCACTGCAGGTGTAAAGCCAGTATATTTTACACAAGCAACTAAGCAACTAAAGTTGCAAGTAAGCAACTAAATCAAGACGAAAAAATAAGAAAATCTGAAGGTAATAGATACCCATGCTATTTTTATTGGAAAGAAGGTCACCTGTAGAACATAAGTCTAAATTTTTACCTGTCAGGGTCATTTCTTTCACTTTCAGGATGCTCTTAAATCTACCTGCCTATGTATTAGTCCATATCAGGAGCCAAATCCCTTCCCACATCTTTCCCTTGTGTAAGCACAAATACAAACATGGTAAACAAGAGATGAGCAACTAATCTCATTTAAAACTAATCCCAAGGAGAACTTTAACCTGTTCAGCTCCTCAATGAAATTCACAGTTAATTTTTTTATTTTGGCATTGGACAGCAAAAAGAGGAGAGGATATAGCTGTTTCCTTGGGCAGGGATGCTGGTGCAGTGCTATTCTAGGCAGTAACACAGACTAAGATATAAGCAAAGCAATATATTCTTGTGAGGGTCAGTGGTATTTTAACTGATAAAAGCTATGGGGAAAACAAAACCCCCCAAATTTCCAAAAAACAAGACCAAAATGCCACCCCCCTGCCAAACAGGTAGGTTGTCAGGCAAATATTTTGTTCTACTAACAAAATGTAGTCTCCATCTTTTCAAAATTTGCGCATCTCATTCCTCCCACAATGGAAAGATGGAGACCCTGAAGATCTGCAATATCTGAATGGAGAGAGAGATGGTGCCTGTTGTTACCCTACTAAGAACAACAAGTAGAAATCTCCTGCTGGCAGGGAGAAATTTCTGGGAATAAATTGGGAAGGAAAGTGGGAAATAATTCACTGAAAAATGAGGCTTGGATTGTGGCTACTGAGCATAATAGGACACTTTTCCATTCTTTACCTTAACAGGACAGCAATAGAAATGCACTGAAATGATGAACAGTTTAGAGCTGGCCATGCAGTTATTCCCTTTTCTACAACGCTGATAAGTGCAGATGAATACAGACAAATACCTGCAGGAATCAAATGCTGTTTTATGTCCTAAAATTGCTTTCCCACAGAGCTAGGGACTGAGATTAAGAGTTAAACCACACCTCATGCATGTATTCAAGTTTACATTAAGTCTGCACAATCCACTCTGTTCGGAAATATTTACTGAAATAATATAGAGATTTTTTGGTCAACTCCAAAGTGAAGGACAAGTATTAAGAAAATAATCTTGCTTAACTGCAGTCAGAAAAATGTTCTAAAGTTACAACACAGTTTGTGAATATTATGCAAAAATAAGTGCAGTACTTGAATAGTTGGAATTTGTCCATAACTATATGTACTCTATAAAAAATCAATTTGAAAAGAGTTGCTGTAAAGAGGCCAGTGCTTTTATATGTCTAAATCTTTTCCACATTGATTCCTCATGGATAAATTATAACATGAATTTCATGTTCTGAATCTAAGACAAACCAGATGCAAAAAGTTAAAAGCTTTAGGGAAACAGCTTAATGTTTTCAGACAAGCCATAGTATCTATTGCCTTGATAGCTTTAACAAAGAACAAAGAAGTATCTATGTGAAAACATCAAATGAGGGTATAGCAAAGTTGTGATATATTTATTATAATAAATGTATTTTGAAAGGACATTTGATTTATAAAATAAAATACTCTGCCATCAGTAACGAATTCTGCTATTTTTGGTAACAAAATTATTTCAAATAATTTCATTTAAACTCAGACTTATGAACAGCTCAGTAAAAGCATTAGGAATTGCAATTTTAACTCTGGCCAATATCTTATTGCCAAAAATAGCAAAAACATAGGGGAAAAAAAGAAAGTATCAGAGTAATATGATTGAAAGTAGGATGCAAGTTTCTCTTCTATATCTAGAGGTAAAGATTTTTGATTCTGTGAGAGAATTTTACGCAGCAGCCCTTTACTAACCCACCAAGAGGAAGCACATATCATTTTTTATTTATACTGGTCCAGCAGGAGCTTTTTGATGAGCAATGGCACTACCAATTTCAGAAATTAAGGCTTTAAAGTTTTGTCTTGCTAAGAGCTCTGTGCTTTTCCTTGGCAATTTTTCAGTAGTTATCCCTAATCATACAGTTATAAAAGCGGGAAAATTACAGAACAGATAAGTAAGCACAATTTCTAAGCTTTTAAGAAGAGGCAAATGTTACAAATCCATTTCAAAAAGGCAGTGAATGCCTATTACTACTGTTAGGCTAATACAAAAGAACAGGAACCAAATGCATCATTGAGTCTCTAAGGCCAAAATACCTAGTCTACTACATAACCCTAGAAGACATGTCTGTGTGTAAATCCAGCTTGTGTTTACACAAAATAGAACCATTAAAAATGTTAATATACTAAAGGAGACAAAAGCAAATGAGGCTACGTCACCCAAGCCATGTTATGTTTAGGGACAGTTTCACAGCAGGCACTAACAGAATAAAGCAGATGAGAATTCATTACTCTCCCTCTCACATACATCTTAGTTTATATCATATGTTACCTTTAATTGAGGGAACCTACACTGTAGTTAGGATCGCCTTTTATTATACTAGCGACCGAATAAGAATATTAGGTCAAATATTAAAACAAAATACATTAAACATATTCTGTTTTTTCAGACCAAGTCACAGGCTGGCAACAGGACTGGGAGTAATACTGAGTAAATCCTGTTTGCTTTCCATTCTCCCTTCTTTCCTTTCAACTATAAAGTACTATAAAACATTTCTCTAAAAAGAGCAAGACTGAAACAAGATCAGCTTCTCCAACAGAGCAAGATTTACCTGATGGAATACTGGCTCTTTCAAATTTAAGTAAACCTGAAAAAAAAAAAGCAGAGAATTATCATATTGTTAATCTGAGTATGATGAAGATGTGTTCTGTTGGAATAACACTGTAAGTGTCGTCTGTCTATTTATCACAAGACTCCTAACATGCTATGAGTTTAAAGAAACATAAATGACAGAACAGTCAAGTTCTGTAAAGGTACCAAACTTGAAATCACTTTCATTATTTTTATTTAAAAACCTTTTTAAAGAACATTTCCATCTGTGGTTGACAGAGAGTAGATAAGGCATTTCATTCAGACTAGGAATATGCTGCCTGAAGAAAAGAATAAAGCTAGATATGATACCATTGAAATTCTTCCAAGTTTAGAAACAACTAGGTTTCTCTCTTGCTCTGGCTCTTGTTTTAAAATGCCAGTCAATGCATTTGGTTGTATATCACCATGCACCTTCTGCAGTCCATTGAATGGGATTATTCTCATTTTTTGTAGAGGACTTAAACTGAGACCAAGACAGTTATTTAGTTTTGTCTAAGGTTTCACAAAAAGGCAAATTCAGAAGTGTTTTCCATACAACCCTGATCAACGCCTGCATTACTACTACTATTCTCCCTTTTTCTATGTAAAGTGTTTTAAAATCATGTTTATTTACAGCAGTGCTTCAGGTTTTCACATCAAAAGAATAATTTAGCCAAATATTTAGCCAAAAGAATAATTTTCCAAGAGAACTGAAAGTGAAAGGGATTCAGTACTGCCTGAACATGACTTCTCCAGTGGCAGAACTACCAACCCACAAGTGAAAACGCTGTATTAGAGAAAGGTACTTACTATGCTGACGACAGCACTGTATGTTATTAACAGGAAAAGCAGCAGATAATTGACTGTGTTCTTATACTTGAAACATTCATACCTGGAACAGAGCATAAAGAACAATAACATTCCTCACCACATAAAAGACATATTTTTCAAGGTATATGTAATATATATTTGGGAGAACATTGACCCAAATATGTTTTAGATCCTTCAAGGAAATATAGCATCCCTTCAAAGATTTGTCATTTCCATATGGAAATTCATACTTTTACCAATAAATGGTTATGAAGTATATTGTGAAAAAGCCATAGGCTTATGCACAATGTGCAAAAAATAATCCAGGCAATAGAAGTAGCCTGGAAAGCAGGAGCATTTGTGAAGGTGCTTAAGGGATAATAATGGTTGGTAAATTAGAAATGAGATTAAAATGCAATACAGTTGCCAAGAAAACATTATTACATCTGTGAGCTACGAGTGAGTGCAGAAAAGGGCCTGACTTACAAATCAGCAAACTCCAGAGATCTGTTAAAAAAATCACAAGTTGTTTATGGCTTTGCTGTAGTTGCAGTGCAGCTATTTGCTAGTTTGGAGTTGGTGGAAGGTAAAAACAGCTAATTGCTACTGGTATGCAAAACAGCTAATTAAAATTAGCTTCAAGATCCTAGCACCACACTTCAGTCATGCCTGTGAGGGAATTGCACACACCTTGCAGACTGTATCACCACCATCAAAAAAAAAAAGAAAAAAAAAGGAATTAAAGAACAAAATGAACTTTAAGAACAAATTTATTAGGCCTAGAGGAAATTGTGTTTGAAGCAACATATGTCTAGTTTATTATTACAGTTTATAACTGTTTGCAAACTGTGAAAGGATAAAAAAGGAAACAAGGAAGAAAAACGTAAAAATAACTAGGAAAAAAATTACAATACAGTGCATTAGGTTGCAAAGTAACTTGCTAAAGCAGTTACAGAGCTTGGGAGTTGGTAGGACCAAATGACGTGTAAGGGAAGGGTTTGTGTGGAAAGACCCTATCAACCACATTCAAGAAAACCAAAAAGATTATTAAAGGCCTCTTGTTTTGCTTTCCGTAATACCAAGCATTAACTCATTCTTCAGAACATTTTAATCACTCCCAAACATACCTGCATAAGAATTTACCAGAGCTACATATTTAGTAACAGACTTCAGTGCTTTTGAAGATGACAGAGAAATTAGTCCGTAATATTAATTTCAAACATTTTTTTTTTTTTAAAGTCTCTTTCCATTCTTTCCTCAACCACATTCAAATCACGCAAAATAAATGCAAAGACGCAGGGGAGTTTCAGCTACAAGGGAGATATCTCCACGAGTCCCATGTCTGAACAAATCATAGCAGGGTATAAACCACAGCCCGATGGTAATTCATACAGATGTGGGTTGAGTCCTGCAGCATTCCACTTCAGCTGCTGCAAACCTTCACCAAAGATACTCTGGTTTTCAACAGCTGAAGATTTGATCATCTGGTCAAACAGGGGAAAACAAGACATTTTCTGTCAGCAGTGAGTCTTCTAATACCTAGATTTTCCAAGTGACGGAACAAATCATGTTAAATCTAGGCCCTGCATTAACAGATAAGAAAGGCAGCAGAGTGGGTCTTACAAAGGCTATACTTTTTGTCACTAAATTAGAGGAAAATGTCTTGTTGTGGCACACAGCTATAATGAATGCTTCAGGATACCCTCTACAACATATATATGCAGCTCGTAATTTTTTTGTGGTTTTGTTTTTAATTTTAGAGATGAGGAGAAAGCTGGTTTAACCAGATTCACATTTGGAGGTAGAGTCTATCCTGGAACCACAGGAACCTGGAACCACCACTTCCAAGAAGTCACATGCTGGTAATTTAGTGGGCGTTACTGCAGGTCATTTTATTAGATCTGCAGTCTATATCCTAAACGATGCTACACTTTGGTTGTGTACAGCACTTAATAAGAGTCTTTTTTTTCTTGCTAAGCAAACAGTGGGATGAGATCTCTAAATTAGCAAGAGCTAGGACTAAAGCCAGCCTGGTGCTCTAATGGCTAAATCACACTGCTTTACTGTTGGCAAAAATGAAATCTCATTAAAAACAGCAGACAGTTTCACAGTGGCAGCTTCACTGAGCACTAGACTGGGCTTTGCATATCCTGTATTACAAATATTAACATTTCAAAAGTATTCAGGGTGAAAAGAAAGAAACATGTAACAAATACTTACAGGCAGTAGACAAACACACAACAACTGTATATCATTGGCAGTTCATCCAACAGCTACAAAAAACAGAGACATCAAAACATGAAAACTACTTTTAACCAGACAACTGGGTAAGTCAATTAAGGAGACACTTTTTAAGAAAACAAGAGTATTTAAGTCATCTGGATATCTAACTTACTCCCTGTGCCCAAATACACATCAAATCCTACTCAGATACTGAAATTAGTAGCTGCATTAGCTTATTATAATGAACCTTTTGAATTCTACATTTCACAAGAAACCCACGTATGAAAAGAATCATGCCATTTTCAATGTTCTTACCTCTTTAAACATTTATAAAACATTTTTAAAGCCATATCAAACAGCACCATTTAGAATCTGCTCAAAATAGTCAAGATATTTCAATATTTCTATGCAAGGATCTGTAACAAGATTTTTTATCTATAGCATAAAATAGAACTTTACTCCACTAAGGAGTGCTCTGTGATGAGTGTGCATCTGTTTATTTTCCAATTTTGAAAATTTATTTCATTTTTAATTCAAAAGACTTTTTTTTTTTTACATTAGGACTGACAAATAATGCAGTTTTGTTGCTTTCAATTATTTTTATACCATTTGTAGGAAAATACTGGTATGTTACAGCTAAAACAGGAATCTCTCCAGGGACTCTACAAACTAATTTTGAGGACCACAGTAAACACAGGAAAGGTGATTGCTCACGAATAGCTACACATACACTGAAATTCATCATGCATGTATATTTTATGACTACATCATAGCATCACTTTCCTTTTCTAAAGCTTTAACAAATTATGGACCTATAGTATAAACCTATAGTTAGCCGATTTCCTTTTGAAAGAGGGTTGAAAATCATGAAAAGGCAAAAGCATGCAGACAGATCAGTTAGGATTCACTGCCTCTAATTTCCAGTATGTCAAGCAACAGTTAATACTCATGCAACTTAATATCTTACTCTGCCAGCAGGATTTGTATTTCCCAAAGAACAAGCAAAATTGGAGAAGAACTGGGTGCAACCTAATTTTGCTGTTCTTCCCCCAACACTTTTTAAGCTGTGTGTCTGTACAGAAAATCTCCTCCTAATACTGGTATGAGGTATTTAACAAATTCAGATTTTTTTTTTTCTGAATGAGGAAGAGCATTAAGAGCAATAGCAGCTAACATAACCCTTTTCATACAGCTAGCCTGATTCTCATTAGCTGGGGCCATTTTTTTTTTTTTTCTAATTGCACAGGCAAAAATTTTCCTTTAATTTTGAACTTTTACATAGAAAAAAATGGAGGTACCCCAAGTGTGAACTGATAGTTTTTCTTGGGTTTAGTTAGAGAAACTGTAGGAAATGTTTCATAGTACAGACAGGCAGATCTAGTGACCAGCAGACACCGAAAGGGCACGTGTTGCTTCTTTATCTGTCTTTCTAGCCCTTTCAGTCACACTCATCTGATCCATGATGAGCAAGTCCAAAGAGCTGAACCAGCACAAAACTAACCTTGCAAAAAAAGGGAATAAAATACTACTGTTTTAAGTCCCTGAACCCGTGCAGGGTCGGGTTGGGGACTCGAAGAGTCACCACAAAGTGTCAGGAACACAGATGGCAGCGCAAGAACAAGACCGGCTTGTTAAGCAGCCCATCAGAGTGTTTTTCTATCTCTTACCTCCACCACAGTGTTAGAGAGAAAACCAACAGAAGCTACATTTAGCTGTATCCTAATAGATATTACTTAGAAATTGAACACTGTTCTCATCTAGCCTGATCTGAATTAGCTGAAGGATTGATTCATGCCACTCTACTCCAAAGTGTACCTTAGTACCTCAAAATAAGAAATCTGAGGGGGGGGAAAAAGAGAAATATAGCAAACATATTCAAACTTTGAAGGTTGGTTACACTTTTAAGTACTTTTGCTGGCAGCTTTTCAGGGAAATGAAGGTAATAGCAAAGAGCCTCTCAAAAGGTCCTTAAGAGAATGGCTCTTTCATCAAAAGGAATTCATCCCTAAAGAAATCCTGTTAACAGGATGCTTGAGCACAGAAGAAATGTGGAGAGAAGGAAATGTGGTAAGCTGATTTAGCACTTTCCCATTGTTTTTCAAGACACAACCTAGCAGAGTTTCCCTACAAATAAAAGAAAAAATCCAGGAGAATAAGAGAATAAGGGCAATGGCTTCAGAAAAAAAAAATATTGACAATAATAAGATGGTAAAACAAAGCTCAGAAAAAAATCTCTTCAAACAGCTTCCAATGTTGACTTTTAAATCATAATAAGAAATAAAGTGAACAAGAAAAAGTTATTTACTGGTTGAAATGCTTCCTCTCTGGTCATTCATCAGTTAGCAGGCAGCGTAATTAAGGAGCACTTGCAGGTTTAGCTAGGCTGCCAAAATAACAAATATATCCTGTCTCACATCAAGTCTTTTATTCTAGGGGAAAAGATGATGGAAGAAATTTGCCTTCTCCCTCATCTGCTTCTGTCCACCCTTTTTATACCACTGTTCACAGGCCCCTGATTTGCTCTGATAAACTATGCCATAAGCAGCAGTTTTATGTGTTAAAAAGCCTCCTCATACAAAAAGAGCCCTTAGGATGTCTGAAGCCTGGATCTTTTTGGTGATCTGGGATACAGGGTGCCATCTGCATAAGTGCAAGAAAGATGATGTGAACAGTGGCAGGATTAATGGAGAGCTGAGGGAACAGAGGTGAAAAGGTGAAAATTTGAGGCTGTTTCAGAGATTACAGCTAAATCGCAAGAAGTTTTATTTTGTTGAGAGCGGAGGAATGGGTCTAGAAACCTTTTTCATGCCCCAAATCACCAGATATTCTTATCTGGTGGCAACAGAATGCTCCTCTGAGGCTGACAGTATCTAACACAGGCCAGAGGCATGAAGGGCGGCATTATAAAGGCAAAAATCATCGAGTATTTTAGCTCAAGTGTAAGACACCTAACTTCTGGCATCTGGGTATACAAGAAGCGTTTCAAGTCCCATCATAGTCAATAGAGAACCCGGATTCAAATCAGTGGCCGTGGCATAAATGACTTTCTAAATTCCAGCTGCATTAATTGCACCTCCCTTGACTATAACAGGAGCACAGACTTTTAGCACACACTTTTAGATGGGGTTCTCTTAACCTGAACTGAATCCTGCCTGACTTTGATCCAAGGATGAATTTTATTAGTCCTCTCAAATCTAAAATAGCACAAGACTTCCCTTTAGAAAAGGGAAAATACTGGGACCTGAAAACAAAAGAAGAGACAGAAAGAGGGACTCATCTCTTGCTTTCTATAGACAGGCACATTCAGAGCAATAATAAGAATACATTAAAACAAAACAAATGCAATGCAAATACAATTCAAAACGATAATCTATATTCCCTACCATTTAGCAAATGCTCTAGGAATTTTATAACAACATCCCTAGTAAAAAGAAGGCATGATTCCCTAAAGGATAAAATATTTTCTACCACAGCAAACAATTAATTACAGCATCTGTTTCAGATATATAGGAATATATACTTGTATCTACTAGTGAAAATATCTAATGAAACAAGATCCGTGCTAGATATGTGCTGAGAATGGGACCAACAGGCAATTATATTTAACTAGATTAACTTGCGCTACATGAGTTTCATCCAGAAAAGAAATTATAATATGACTGTCTAGCGAGATCCACATCTCAAATGATTCACAGCTACTTATGAATACAGACCTGCATTTCATACTTCAGGGTCATGTGGAAGCACCAAGATCCCAATCCCACAGCTGAAACCAAACCAAAACATGGTTAGCATTGAAGTCCTCTAAAAATCTCTTTCAAGTACATTAACTTAAACAGGCAGACTTTACTAACAACAAAATGTTGGGGCAATACAAGTGAAGAGAAACTCCAAAATTAATGCAGTATTATTATTCTGCTGCATTAGTTTCTGTCAAAATCTTTCCTAAACTTGCTGCTAGTAATACAAAAAGCCTATAATACTTTTAGATACTTTTAGTTTTGCAAGAAGCATTATTCTGGCTATAGAAGCAGAAAACTGAATTGCTACTACAATTCAGAGTCCGAAATTCAGAGTAAACAAACACAATTAATGAAGTATGATTCATTCTTAAGCAATGAGATCTTTCTGAACTTTCTTCTTGGAAACTCATTCTGTGTGTAGCATTTTATTTATTCCAAATATTACTTTTAAACTCATAATCTTAAAAGTAAATTCAGAAGACATATACTTTGCTTGCATTTTCCTCAGCCAGACAAATTTCTTAGAAGTGAGATTTTATTTAGAGCAAATACGGTAGCTTATTTAATATATCAATTTTACTTTATAAATAAAATACGTTAAAGGAACCAGCATATTTTTATTTTTTTCCTAGCAGTAAGAACATTATCGTGTCTTTGGTTCCTCTAGGAAATTATGCTTTACGCTGGACCACAGTTTCAGGGAAAACAAAGCATTTTGCATTCAATCCTCGATCACGGTGTATTGCTTTGCTGCACAAGCAAATCCTTCTTTTCTAAACACAACAGCTACACTTCACTGATGCATAAACAGATCGCTAACAAACAGTGCATTTTGTTTCCTAAGGCATTTGATAGACATGTCTGGAGATGTTTCTTGAGATGCTGCTACACTAGAATTGGGATTATTACAGGCATTTCTCTTCATTAAGTACATAAACCCATCACTGCCTACAGAAACCTAAAACCGTAATATAGCTATATTTAAAAATGCATTTCCAAATACTTGAGTGTCATTAATTAAAGTGAACTAGGCATGGCTGTCTAAAAACATGCAGCAACCACACACACTTCTGTCATTTGCAAGGCACTTTTTTGTGTTCTGAAACATCTTTTCACACAATAATCAATAACCCTTTCAACCTTCATTAAGATATTCTCTTTTTTTTCTGTGAATGCAGCATAGATTGCCACTGCTATTCATTCTGCAGAAAAAAGAAGCATTAAGATCATCATTAAAACAGTCTCATCCATTATCATGGTTGTTGTAGCGATTTCAGTATCTTCCTGATAAACAAACTTGATCACAGGAATAATTTTCAATAGAAGCAACTTTCCCATGACAAAGCAAGAAGCAGACTTGCTCCTTATCTTGTAAGCAGAGGTTACTGTTTTCCTTTTGAGAGTTTCCTTCCACACAGGAGCTTCAACTCAACTGACGACTATGTATCAGTTGAGGAGTTTTGACAGCATCTGAAGCAAGAGTACTTCCTCTTTAATTATTATAACTCAATTTAACATTTTTCAATGTTAAACTGATACTAGAAGTTCACTTTGCTTTTCACATTGAGAAACCTTAAAAGTTACAGGAGAAATAAATAAAAGTGTTGGGCACTGACTACAAACTGAGTTACAGCATTTCTATGCAGTACTATGAGAACAGAAAAGCAGTTAGAAGGATTGGAAATGGTTAAATTAAGTGTTATATGTAACCAACATGTCTTTTTTCCTCCTGCACAAAACACAATTGTCTATTAGTGTCCGTTGATAAAATAGCTCTTTTCAAGTGTTAGCAGTGACATAAATGCAAGGCTGCCTACTAACTCTAGTTCAGATGCAGTTATTTTATGTTGCTCTACTATCATAAGAGACTTAAAAGGAACATCATGATTTTGCATGAGATGCACATTACTCTCATGCTTCAATTTTAGAAGGGCACAAACACAAATGACCTAAGAATTTTAAAATGCTTTGGGGAAGATTTAGAAGTTTCATATAAGCAGTAACAGTTTTGATATGAGACTATCCAAGAGCCTTCAAGATTATCACAAGCTTAATGTTTTTTATGGAAAAAAAAAGTGTTTTATTAGGATTTCATGGAATGTGAATTTAAGCTACGCAACTTCTATATGAAAATACTTTGAAGGAATGAATAGGATTCCCTCCAAATACCTATATTTAAGTACATACACATAAAGCACGTGCTAAATCTCCCACTAAAATGAACGGCATTATATAAGTGATTCAGCTGGCCAAGTATCAAGTTATTTTGGGGTGAGCTAAATGATTCCCTGAGCTAAACTGACTGCAATGGGAACCAGATGCCCCCTGCACAGAAAACATACATTTAGGTGTTTGAATCTGGAGTTGAATCCCATGTATGGTTTACTAAAATAAGATTGCACTAAAGATAAGCCAAACATTAACAACAAAAAAAGCATATTCCATCGTATATGGTCACAGATGACAACGTGAGATGAGAGACAAAGTAGAAATAAATGAAGAGTTGTATTTTTAATAGGAATTTCTCCCCAAGACCTAAGGAATATGAATGATGTTGGTTACTCCAAGGGTATAACTCAACAAGTAAAGGCAGATAAGGCTGGGAATCTTCCCAAACATTATAATGCAACTGTCTGGGCCAACAAGTTGTTAGAACAGACTATGGCACGAACTTGGCCTGTTCAGACTAGCACTTTCCCAAGCAGCTCCCAGGCACAGCTTGGCAATTAGAGGAGCCCAGGAACTGTCCCCAAGAGGGAATTTGTATGTGGTCACTTTGTTACGCACTAACACAGACTTCAGCACTCAGGAACACTCTTGAGCATATCTGATTTACCCGCACCACGTCTTTGCACGTCTTTGCATGTCTTCTCTTGAGCTGTCAGTTGAGAATAAAGGAATTAATTTCAACTGCAGGGCTTCAAACAACTATTTTCATAGATGCAGAGGTTCACCAGAAATGATATTTAGGAAGGTGTTTACAAGTTCCTATGGCAATGTCTAAAGTAGGAACATTCCTCCTTTTTTCCTTCCCCCTCCACTTTGGCTCAGTTTGAATGACTNACTTTGTTAAGCACTAACTAACACAGACTTCAGCACTCAGGAACACTCCTGAGCATATCTGATTTACCCGCACCACGTCTTTGCATGTCTTCTCTTGAGCTGTCAGTTGAGAATAAAGGAATTATTTTCAACTGCAGGGCTTCAAACAACTATTTTCATAGATGCAGAGGTTCACCAGGAATGATATTTAGGAAGGTGTTTACAAGTTCCTATGGCAATGTCTAAAGTAGGAACATTCCTCCTTTTTTCCTTCCCCCTCCACTTTGGCTCAGTTTGAATGACTGAGCCCTAGAATTTTACTAACCAGGCCAATTTCAAGGAAAACGTCAGAAAGTTTGACTCCTACTCCACTTTCCTTAGGTCCAAAACAGATAATTCATTCAATATATTTCAATTTTTGATTCAATACTTAATTCAATATGTTTCAGTATTTGTTTTAAGACTTGGCTGAATATATTTTATCATCAGGAGCCTTCTAGGGGTCTCAGATCCTCAGGAAGCACGAGAAAAATGATAATATACCAAAGCATTACATAGAACTATCCAAAAAACCAGCAGTCTAGTCTTAGAGGTCTGACATGTTTCACCTACTTCAAGAGATGCAAAGTATTGAAGTAATTTCCTAAGAATATTTTTAATATCTTTTAGGTTGATTATTTTAGATAGCTCAGCTATTTTAGATAGCTTTAGATACATAAGGCTTAAAAATCTTATTCATTTCCTATTGAGTTCATTAACAATATGCTCTTTGAGCTAAAACATAGCAGAAACGAGGACTCAGAACAGTGTGTGGTATCTCAAAGAACTTGCAGAAAAATGCAACTCAGACTTGGCACCACTATGAACGAGGAATTTACTTAAATAGCTATTTAGAAACCCTGCTTCTTCTCCTGCCAAGTTTGGATCTTAGCATGTATGTGAAACGCGCAGGGCTTCCCTAACTCAAACTGCATTGGGTTCAAAGAGGAAAGAGGCATCAACAACAGAAATGTGATATAAAGTGAAGCACTGAACACAGCATGGTAAAACACAAAGGAACTGACAATCAGCTAAATATTTGGAAGCATCCAAAGGAAACAGCTGATTTGGATCAAAATAACGTCTGGAAAAAAAACACTTCTTATGTTCTTAAATGTTAAGAGATTTTAATGTCATTTTTGACAGCTGTTACTGAGCTAAAAATCTCAGTAACAAATTCGATTTGTTAATATCAAACTAAAATTCATGTCTCGTCCCCTCTCAGCTTCAAAGCAACCCAAGAAGAATTTCTACTTTAACAAAGCAACCCATAAAGGGTTACTGAGCAGCTATTAGAGCTTCTGTATGTTCTTTAATGAATGTACAGTACTTAAAGTAAAATTGACTGTTTTGTGTTAAATTAATTATTTCTTTTATGGATTAAGTTTAAACTTGTTCATTACAAAGTAATTGCGGACAGTGAAATCTGTTAATAAGCAAAACCATTGTAAGGAGAAGTATTTTCTCTGGCTCTTTCTTACCAAAAGACATTTCTATACATTTACTCTATCTGTACTTCAGTACATTCCTCATTCTGACACAAACACAGGAAAATTGCCAGCATTCCTGGCACATTTCAACTATTTTTTAAAAATCCTGTTTACCTTCTCACCTGCTGTTTTGTTCTGTAGTAGACCAAACACAGGAAGATGGTTCCCAACCATCCTATTCCTGTTTTTCACTGACAAAGTATAAAACTTTCTATATTCCTTTACATCTTTAAACTCCTCTAAAATTTGCTGTAAAGTCAACCTTGTGTTATGATTTCTGAAGTAGAGATAAGAGAAATGTTTTGGGGTGTGACCTTTCATGTTCGATTCCAGCAGAGGATGTGAAAGTCAAGCCATGCAAGCATTTATCACTCCAGACAGGAGTCAAAGGCTCATTTCTAGCCACAGATGAGCACAGAGAGCCCAGCTGGAACTCAGGACTGCCCTCCAGCACTGCTGTCAAATACACAGACCTGGTTCCTCTGCAGAAACACCAAGAGCAACACAAAAGTGGAAGCTCTTGTCCATTGTCATCAAAGATGGACTTTAAAACATTCATATTAAATGACATATAAGAGAAATTCCAATTCAGATCTGGAAACCCCTCTAGCACTCCTGCTTTGAGGCTCTGATCAGACTGGGATGTGCTTTGTCCTCTGTGAAGTGTCGCTGCCAGAGGTGGCCACAAGCCAGTATGCAGAGAGAGATTCTCCTGTACAGAACTTTTACATTTATTTAGTTTAAAGGAATGGACAGAGAGATTATTTGATACAAGAACAAGCAAAGAGTTCACTTCAGCAAGGGCTTGAACATTGCTTCTTTGCCAGGAAAAAGAGCCTGTCTTAAAAAAGGAAAAGGCTGACCTTCAAGAACTTCTGCAGAACTCAATTTTATACAGAGACCGAATTATATAGTTTCTGAAAAGCATAAAAGAGACTGCAAAGAGCTATTTAGAAAGCATACACACAAATTCCATGATTGTACACTGCTGCTCATCTTTAATGTACATCAGTAAATCTGAACTAAGTAGCTGAAAAAACGTGTTGTTACAGGTGTTGTTACAGCTAAACTGGCATCAAGAACACTTCTAGCATAAACATATAGGCTTTTTACTGAGTTTTACTTAAATACCTAAGCATACTAGTCTTAAAAGCAACATTTATAATAAACTGAGAAGGGAGAAGGGAGAAGGTATCTTCCCATTTAAAGCAGCTGTAGTAAATACAGAAATTCACTTCTACAGACTCAGCTGCCAAACCCCAGCCATCTTAAACACCTCCTTTTCTTGCAAGGATAACAAGTATGATCTCTAGTTGCAGAAAACATCAATTAAAGGTTCAAAGGAAGTTTCTTCTTGATATTTTGCTATTACAGAGGCTGAACTTCCTAGAAATAAGCATATGTACCAATATCATATTGGTCTTCCATCCTTGCTGGATATCCCAAAGGATGGCAGTTAGGCTGCTGGCTGAAATATGGCTAAGAGGATTGAGATCAAATTAAAACTAATTAAAGAGTGCTCACTCAATTCCTCCAAGATCCTGCCCGTTTATTGTGTTATTATTCCATATAATTGTATCAAATTAAGAACACTAATACAGTGTTAAACTGTAGAGAACTAGAATACACAAACCATCTTGTGTAAACCATCACAGAGGTACCCAGTGAGCAAAGGTGCACTGAGCAGGATATAAAGCCAAGGATGGATCACTTGGAAACCTCTAGAAGTTATTTTGTGAATTCTAACTTCATATCCTTCTGAAAACATTAAGAATTATAAACAAATATTCTGCATACACAATATTTGGCTTATATTACTTGGTTTGTTAATGTTTGGATTTTTTAATTATTATTATTCATCTGAGCTCCTTTTATAATTAAAGAGCAAATTAAGTTTTACACATACCTGTGAGACACAAATATGCAGCTAAATACCGTTTTTCAAGGCCATCTTTATAGGTCTGAATCGCACCATAGATTGGAGGTAGAATGAAAATCAGGTTACTCACTGTGTTCCCTGTAGGAAAGAAATCAAAAACAGAGATTTAGTATTGGGTTCTCTACAAATAAGCAAAGCTGCATTTCGTCAATAAAGAAACCCTCAACCATTTTCATCTAGAAAGATACATCCTTTAAAAACTTACTCTATTTGACAGATGGTATGAAGTTAAATTTTGCTACAACTTGGGTAATTTTATTTGCAGGTTAACGATATCATAACTTATTTGTAATTTTTCACATTTGGAGAGCAATAAATAGTAATTTGGCCAGCATTTACTTTCTTGGCAGGAAGCAGATTACCTTGATTACAGAGCTCACAAATTAAAACCCAATTTCTTAAGGAGATTTAAGCCCTATATATTTCAAGTTGGTTATTTTAGAAAGGCTTTTATTTAGTTATTATTTAGTTTTATTTTAAAGCTTCACTTGGAACTCTCCTCTCCTCTCAGCTACTTTACGGACACTTTATGGACTCACTCGCAAATGAAACGGGTTCAATTTTTACTATTAATGCACTAGTCCCAGCACACGTAAACCCAAAATAAGCCTAGTGCTATATCACAGATTACAATATATGTCCAAGGATTGCAATAAGGTAAGATAAGGAAGAGCATGAGGTTAAAGCCACTGCTGCTCCGCATGACAGGCAACCATCAACATGGGCAACTGTCAAGGCTCATCAGGGGCCTAAACATTAGCAAGGAAGATGAACAATTTTTTCCTTTTTTTTTTTTTTGGTTCTCTTTTTCTTCAAGCTTACTCCCTCAGTCTTATTTAGATGCATTTTCAAGCTTTCCTGGCATTAGTGCTAGCGACCTATACAAAAAATGCAATGTAACACTGAGAATTAAAAGTGAAGTGAAAGGAAATGGATATATCTCTCACCAGAAGAAATGCAAATTCAGCTTTTTTGCCTAACCACAAATCATAATTTTGAGAATAAGGGTTATGCAATATGAACCAAATGACATGCAATTTGGCCAGAAGAAGTATAAAAAAGGGCATAAATTAAACTGTACACTTCCACACTCTGTCAGTTAAGAACAAATATAACATTGAAATTTAAACTCTGAATTTCCAGTGACAAGTGCAACATTTGAGGCAAAACAAATTATTTCTGGCTTTCAGTAGAACATCTCCAAACAGTTTCCTTCTCTAAAGCAGGGAGCAGAAGGCAGCAGGTCGTGTCCATATTACTCTTCTCACCCAAGTGCCTATTTTTCATGAGTCTTACTCCAACATGATTGCCCAAAGAAAAATGAAAACTATCAAATTGTGGTCATATAACCCCGAAATATTATGGCACAGAGTGCGGGGGGAGGTGAAGAGAAGCCTCCTGCTTTGCAGGTTTACAAAAGTTCAAGCTCAAAGGGAAAAATGATTATTTCAGAACATATGAAACATATCTAGTTAACTCGAATCCATTAGCTCTACTAAATTCTCACACATCAGATGTGGGTATTAACCTTTGTGACCGGATAAAAAGCACATCTGAAATGAACACTTCATAAAACAAAATTCTCACTTAACTGCACAACCACAAATTTGATCAAGTTCTAACAACTGAAAAAGAGGTGCTAATAGTAAGTCGACTCCGTAGACACACAAGTTTGTATTGATATAAAAGGTCTTTTCACCCTTAATTTCTCAGGGAATCATCAACCTTGCACCATGTTCTGGTAGCGATGCAATGGGCAGCGACTCAGCAGAGACCAGGTTTGGAAGAAACCCACTAAAACTTGGTGGGTTTTGGGACACTAACCATGACCGTGTTGTCCCACAAATCATGCAGAAATGTCACACAGCCTCAAAAAAATAGTGTCAACATTCTAAGATATGGAACGGGGCCTGGAATAGTGATTCATCTGCTTTTTAAAGCAGTGCTTACACATGCCTGTTTTCAAGGTTTCAACACTAGCTGTAAAGCTGTAATTATGTTAAATTATTGCAAATTTATGAGTGTTTCATCTAGGACCATCTTGCTGAGAAAGGAAATACCACAGCCCTAATCTGGCTATAAATCCCTGCCCCTCCTTCTCTGCACTTTTTGGTCTGTATTCTTCAGCTCATTTATAGCAGGGATTAGGCAAGCCCATTTACAAAATGTATTTATTGAAAGTTGTGCAAACTTATTAAGAGGGAATGGGGCTAGCGAAACAGGGAACTACCTTGGTATCCTGCTAGCAAAATTAATTCTCTCAAGATTGCATCCTGCAAGGCCTCTTCCAAACCCAAGGTCCCTAGGACTGCATAATTCATAAAAGTCTAGCTACATTTCTCCAGGATTTTCCTCACTTACATAGGAGGAGTAATTCATAAATGCATTAAAAGGAATTTTTGCTAAATCCTTCAATACAGGGGCAGCGGGATATACAAATCTATGTTATCATGGTGCAAACATCACTTTAAGTATTTTTTTAGCCATTGCAAAACTCTCTGCTGTCCCAAAAATAAGTCCATGCAAAACATGAATCCATCAGGACACCTATATCAGTGTTTCAACACATCTGCAGTGTTCTGCAATACCAAAACCCGACAAGTCTTTTCTACTTTGTGTTTGCCCTCAGAGGCTTCTGCAGGCCCTAAAGAAATTTACACAGTATCATAAATGCAAACATAAATACACTTTATCTAAAAAAGCACAGAAATCACACCAAATGCCCCCTAAAACAAACTGAAGATAACCTACAGCAAATAGTATTTACAGGCAATTACAGGCTCAATACAGAATATCTCTTATCTGCAGTTAATTGTATTTTAGAAAGCAATTTCTCCAATAGATTTGAGCATAGAATCAAAAGGATAAAACAAATAATGTTATAAGCAAGTCAAGCTGCAACAGAACTTGGTCTTAAAGAAATACTATATATGGTATAAGGTATAAAAACATCTGGAACACAATATAGTGAGTTGGAAGCGAGGAAAGTTTAGAGTATGGAAGGAAAAGTGGTTTAAAGAAAAGAAAAGCAGCAAATATCATCTGCAGCTTTTGACAAGGTGACCAACGCAATTTGCACAGTGTTGAGCAACCCTTTCTCTTATGTTTGTACTTGAAATGAGTGCAAGATTTACAAACTGTAAGGATCTTTTCAAATGTTAAAATGTTCTCTCTCAAACAAACACGGACTTTTGACTTTGGTAGTTTCTACGACACACAAAGGACAGGAGAAATAAATTAGTGTGATCCTCAGAGAGGAGAAGAAAATTTCTGAAATGAGAAATGTGACTATCCATAAAAAGCTCGCTTAAAATCAGGATTGGCAAACATGGAAACAAAATGAAGCTGAAAATCCATTGCACTTTGTGCAGTTTGCACTGTATTGCATGGGAAGCTTTAGTGCACTACGCAGACTGTGCAGCACATGAAGAAAATATAAAAGTAGTTCAAAAACACAAAGTCTGTCAGATGACAACATGCATTACTTTATATTTCTAAGTAGTTGGAAGGATAGGTAGAGTGTTGTAGATCAAGTCTTTAATTTCTGGAATCATCTTAGGCAGCTCCAGGGCAGGCTGTAGCTCAGAATTAGAGGGTTTACCAAATTTAAAGGAATTCGGGAAGAAAGGACTGATTCAGGTGCTATCACAGTATTGTAAGTGTCAACAGGAGAAACAAATTTGAATAAAATCCAGCAAGTTTCCATTCAGTTATGCTATTTATTGTATATCAAGTTATGCTATTTATTATAAATCAACAAAAACTAAGTCAGAGCCCAGACAAGGTCCAGATTTGTGTCGTTGCTTTTTCATAATGTAGGTCTCCAGAAAATGCAGCTACACAAATTAAGCTGTTTTGGCTGCTGACTTGTATCTCGTGCCATTTTTGCTTCCAATGTATCACCAGGAGGACAGCGTAGCAATTGAATTGTCACTTCCACCAGCTGTTTTTAATGTCTTCCCCTTCCGAGTTCACAGTAATGACACGTTGGAGGTCAAGAAATGAGGAATCCTGTTTCCACTTGATAGTTTAGAATGATCCCAGGAGAGAAAACAGAGCCATCCCAGATGGAATCTGGCCAGTATACGCACACCAAGCTCCCTACTTTCTAATGAGCATAGAAGCATCAAAGTAAAATTCCTGGTGTGCACAGAAACGAGACACAACATTACTCTGGGTTGGAGCTCAGAACCAACTCTAATTTTAGAGGAAAAAATATTAAATGACAAGACCTACTTCCACATCTTATAATTCCTCAGGTCTCCCTTCCCAATACTAAGCAAACTTTGATTTCATTTAGCTGGGCATTAACTGAAGCTGCTACCAAGGTGATTAAGTTGCAACTTACATTAGCCACTATGTTCTTATTAACAAAATGGGGCAAACACTTGAGCTATTCAAGCACAAAGAGAGTTAAATAATTACTGAACTGTATAAGCTATACATGAAAGCTTACAGAATAGCCATAAAAATGGGCATAGATAAATAACAATTTAAATGAACAGGTTATTAGAGTGACTATTAGATCTCCCGCTGTTTAATACAAAACACGGCAGCTAAACAGCAAGTCTGTGTAAGTCAAGAACTACAAAATTAAAAAAGACAGATAAAACACCATGGAGAAATGAGATAGTGTAAAAACACATTACAAAGGAATAATATATTAAACACAGCTCTGCTTCGCTGCTGGCAAATATAACTGAAATGCATCTTCGCACTCTGTTAAGAAGAAATCCCCACAAACCAGAGGGGTTCAGATAAGAGCAGTCAAGAGGACTAAAGGGAGAGGAAAGCTCTAAAAACGGACCAAGTGTCCACAAACCAGGCAAGCAGCTTCTAGGCCTTTGAGGCTGCTTCTCCTTTGTTGGGCCATTGTTTCTCCAGAAAACACGATTTTATGCTGATGCTTTTCTAAACAAAAATTGCACAGGTAAACCATTTAAGTGCTTAGTGGATGGGGGACGGGTAATAAGGAAATTTGAGGAGGAAAAAGATGATTAATTATTAAAAAAGCAATTTGATTTTTATTCCTAGTGCCAGTTTATGAGAGGTTCCAACATGCTGTGTCAAGTCATACGTTTTGATTTATAGCCTTATGCACTTTATATTACAGTGCAGAATTCGTTCTCTTGGCATCCATAACACTAGTTCAGCCAATATTTCTGCAGATGCCTTTACTCCGATTACTGTATTTCATGTTACATTTGCATTCTTCAAAACAATCAAAGAGTGGAAGATAATTAGAAGAAAGAATTCTCAATATCCTCACTAACAAAACATGCACAGGAAAGCTCCGTTCAAGCCTGCTAAGCGTGGGTGTATTTTCCAATGCACAAGCATCCCTTTGGAATGCAAGTCTTACAAAAGCTTGTTATTAAACTACTTTTGAATTGCCCTAGGTTACAATTAAGTTAGCCCATCCTTTGTCCTCAACTCTCTTCGAAGTGTTTTTGCTGCTGTGTAATAAAGATACCAAAAAAATAGAACTTAAGTGGAGATGGTACTAATGCTGACATTGCCTTTTGCATGAGTTATACTAAAAATATAATACTATACAAAGCACTGTTTTAAGTCTTCAGACAAATATGCAAACAATCTCTTAAACATAAGATTTGTGCTCATAATATAGTTATTTAACATTGGATGATGAAACATTTGTTGGTTAAGAAGTTTTTATTCCTCTCAGTCTGAAATTTACTGGTTACCTATATGGTTTCCATCACTGTACTGTTTAAGCAACCCCAGATATCAACATATACATCCTCAAACCACTCTAAAAAAGAGGATAGGTTAGAAAAGGTGATTGAGTCACAAAGAAACCAGTGCAAAACTCAAGCCAGTGCTCCCAAATGCTGCAGTGTTCTAGCCAGGAGCCCATCCTTCCTTGCTACAAAATACAGGGTTTCAAAGCAAAAAAACCCATAAGAATATGAACTTTCTAAAACTATCTGACTAGTCCTAACTAGTGTTACCAGTTCTGCAAGGTTTAGCATTATGGAGCCCTCCTCCACCTGGCATTTGAAGAGAAAATGAGGAAAAGGTTTCTTAAGACCTACCATGCCAGAACTTGAATTATTGTTCTCTGGAGGAAGGATGACTAATTTTTTCAGAGGCATCGGTCTTGAAGTTTTCACGAGCAAAGTCTGAGATCATGGAATCACAGAATGGTTCAGATTGGAAGGGACCTCTGGAGATCATCTAGTCCAACTCACTCTCTTCAAGCAGAGTCACCAAGGGCAGGTTGTGTTTTGAGTATCTCCAAGGATGGAGACGCTATAACAATATGGACAATCTGGTCTAGCGCTCAGTCACCTTCACAGCAAAGTGAAGTGGAGTTTACGCTCAAGCGGAGTTTCCTGTGTTTCATTTCATGCTCATTGCCTCCCATCCTGTCACTGTGCAGCACTGAGTAGTCTGGCTCTGTCTTCTTTATACCACGATGCTTTGCAGATCATTATGAACATAATTTCATGAAAAATATTCTTGGGTGGCAGATGAGAATAGTGGTAGCTGCCCCAGTTATATCCCCCAAAATGCCTTGTACCTATTGACTTTCCAAGCATAGTTTCAATAAGCATCTCACTGTGGTTCTGTGTCTATCAGACAAACATGAAGATACCTCACGCAAGACAGTCAAAAGACCAAGCACTTTGAAGTGCACTTGGAAGATTTCTCAAGTAAATTTATGGTTAAAAACAGTGGACACGGGCACACCATTTGAAATACCAGTCTAGCAAATGCACTGTAAGCGGGTGTTCACAGCTAGAAAATGCAATCAAAGGCTAAGGAGATCAGCCTGAGATGATGTAAAGTTAAAATATTACACATAAGCTCATAGCCGAAGGGCAGATTTGCGGCTATTACAGCGTTTACTGGAAAACAAAATGAAATGTGCTTAAAATGTTTTTTTCTTATAAGACAGACTGATAATGTCAGATTGAAAGGAAATAGCCAAGAAGGGCAGGATTATTGTTGAGCCACTGATAAAACTAAGCAGTGACAAATATGATGTTATGGAGATCATCCATTTACTCTTCTCAGCTGATTCGGGGAATTCCAATCTCCTTTCTTCCTCTATTAGTTAGTCATGGGTGCTGTCAGCGTTGAGTTTCATGTAAGTGTCTGTCCCTGCCATTCTCGTGGGCATGTTCGGCCCACTTGGATGGTAGGAACATGAACTGGAGATGCTATTTGACAAATGTAAAATGAGGCACGCAGCAATAACGAAACCAGTCAGTAGCCACGGCTCGATTCAGACACACAGCAGTTCTTTGAACACTGGTTGGTGACATGTTCTCTTCCTGCCAACACTAGAAGAGAACCCGTACTTCAACTAACTTCATCCTTTTTTCATATGACTCCTTTAAATTAAAAGGGTAGGGGCACCCAGAATGTGTGATAGTAGAAAGATATTTCATCTGAGAAATTACTTTGGCTCTTTTCTTTCACTGCTGAGTATCCAGCCTCCAGCTAAAACTTTCAGCTGCACCCAATTCACTAACACTAGACTCAAAAGTTTTAGCATCTAGTTTGCAACTTCTAATCCCAACTCTGCGTTTCCTCTTCAGTCATTCTCTAAATGCCATTTCCAAACTGCTTTACTGTTCTTCCTGGAAAAGGAGGAAACCTTGGCAAAAGCTATTTAGCTCGACAGGGAACAACTCTTCTTCTACACAAAGACAGCAAGAGCCAAGACCAGATCTTAAGTATTTCACTATCTAAACCAAATACAGGAAGACGCACCGAAGGTTCAAGCTTTAAACAATGACTTTTTGTTATAAATAAAACTTAAGATAATACCTAAACAGTTGACGTGGTGGGTGGCAAGCACTGGGGCAGAAGTTGATGATATGAAACCGTTGAGAAGTGAACAAAGAGCGAACTGAGCTCCCAGCACAAGTAGTGCTAGAGGAAACTTTCAGAGGACCAGTTAGAAACTATTGTAGAGGAAGTACAATAAAAGTAGAAAGATATGAAATAACACAAGAGACAAAGAAATCAGCAGGTAGGGGTTTAATGACAGGAAAAAAAGAGGCGTGTGGAAGGAAATGTATTTTAAAAAGGAATATTTATCTGCAGCCTCAGAGTTAGAACTAAAACCAGTTGAAGTGAAACTGGAATGTATTGAGCATTTTAGCATTAGACGACTCAATGCTGACATTTAGACACTTGCTGAGGACAATATTCAGAGAGGCCTCGCACAAACATAAAACTTGGGCCTTTAAAGATTTAACAGCCACTAAGCCCCAAACCCCGGAGTGAAAGGTAACTGCAACAACACAGATTGCAAGTCTCATCAATTTACTCCAGAGAGCAAAAATAACATCTGCTGCATGATTTCATTACCACGGTGCATTTCTCTGCTGCATTCCAAAGCACCTACACAACTGAGTTAAGGTTTTTTTGTTAGACAGTCCACTCACCAGTTTGAAAGAGGAACAAGCAATATGTACTGGCAAGGCCTGTCTGTTTTTTCACTCTGCTGCTTCTGAAGAAAACCCTGAACTCTGGTGTTGGTGCTAACTGCAGCTTTACAGACATGCCATTAAATTGTCTCCATTTGCAGAAGTCAGACCTGCGGGCACAGGGGGATATGAACAAAAAGGCTTTGCCAACCTTCTCTCTAAACTTCTGTTACTAAAATCAAATAAATTAAGAAAAGAGTGGTACTTCTGCAGTTTTCTACACTGTTTACTCACGGAAGGGTCACTGTGTTACATGTTGACTAGGTAAGAAAGGAGGAAAAAAAAGAAGAAAAGGAATTAATGGCAGATCTCATACAGGGGACAGAAATACTCTGTCTGAGGACTGTCAGCGCTCCAGAAGATTAGTTCTGATGCTTAAGGGTGCTACAGCAGCTGTCAGGCCTATTTCTTTCATCTAATACTGCATCTGACTCCTGGATGCTGGATACTGTCCAAATGAAAACCATCATCCAACTGGAATTAGCAGTTACTGAAAATCCAGCCTCCACGGTAGTAGCATCTTGAACCTTTGTGGCAAACACTAAGCTCATTAAATCACCATATGAATCAGAGAGCTTCCAAGGCCACATTTGATGACCACAAGGTTGATAACTTAAAATCCTACTAGTGCAGGAATTCCTACAAAACATTCTCGGGCATCCTGTGCCAAGCACCCATGACTCCCAGAAAAGCAGATGCAAATGAAGAAATGAAGGGAAAGGTCCTCAGAACCAGCTTGAGATCCTTTAAGAGACACTAACACTGTACAGATCATTCCTGAGTCACTCCTGGAAGCTAGCAGGAAAATGAGGTTCTGAAAACAAACCCAAATAAAATGATAAAATAAACAAAAGCCCTGGGACACAGCTGGGAAACAGACACACTGCTGAGTGTTACTCTCAATTTTGTAATAAAGTTTGGAATTTCCCTCAGGAAAGCTGTGTCGTTTGGAAGAGCACACTGAGTCACCAACTGTTGGAAAGGAAAATAAAGACTTGAAATGGGGCACAAAGGGTGCATGAACATTGGAGAGGCTCATTCTACTTCCGAAGCTCCAAACAGACTGAAGGAAATTTTCCGCCGGAAATCTATGGAGCTTGCTGCAAAGGAGATAAGGATGATCCTGAGAGGCTGCCTGCATCAATCACCAAGCAAACATCACTCACTGATCACACTGCAGACACAGCTTATTTCTACAAGCAAATTAATTGGGAGAGGGAGGGAGAGAGAATAGAGACAGAAAAAAAAATAACCTGATCAGATACTTTAGGTTTTGGAGATAGGACAATAAATTTTAGGGCTTATTATATTTGCATTTTCAATTGGACAAAGGAGCCTGCATCTGAAACTTTACATCTAAACAGTGTTCAGCAAAATCAGCACAGCGATTCCGCTCAGAACTTGCCTACGTGGGGATTTGCAGATATTCAGAACAATTAATGGTAACACATCAACCCTAAAGCAGCGTTTCTCTGGTTTACGAGCTGTAACATTCTCCAGGAAGTTCTCTCTTCCTGGCATCTTTCTTTCTTCGCAGTGATGCTTCTGTAACCACAGAATAACCAAGCACCTTTAATTCACGCAGTCAAGCACCTTTAATGTCATACTGAGGGAGCGGTAAAGAGTCCCACACACTGGAAAATTCAAAGGTAGTTGGTTGTTAACCACTTGTTAGTCACCACAAAAAAAAAAAGTTATTCTTGGTTATTTCCTACTATTATAAATTTATGATATATATTTTGGACTGAAAGAACTCCTCAAATTTTCCTGGTCTTGCATGATCCATGAACCTTTTCATGATCCCTTTAAGCTTTAGAAGTAGTTATGGAAACTTTAAAGCATGCTAGCACTTGCAGTTACTCCAATATAAAAAAAAAAAACCACATATTGCTGAGCTGCTGAGGTGAAATAGGATTTGCAGAGTCCTTTTAACATTTTTGGAGTGACTATTAAATCATGATGTTTTGTTTAAAAAGCATCCTCCCCAATATTCTGTGAATGGCTCCAGCGAACAAGGAACATACATTTCACAAATATCAAACAAACACAAGCAAACATAAACAGTAAAGACATTTTTCGTCTTTCAATTACGACAACCGTTTCATCTGTGGCTAAAGACTCATTTTAAAGGCATTTAAAAGCCAGTAGCATTACCTTACTCTAATATATAGAGCTTCATATATTCTGCAAATTAGCACCATGCAGTTTATAAACTTCTCTGTCTTTTGTTTGCACATAACAAAATTAAACTGAACAAATGCCACTGCTCTGGTAACATTTGGGGTGGCAGATGTCCAACTGCCAGCTGTACAAGAACTGAATATGAAGTGCTAATTAAACGCTTTGTTAAACCATATTTAAGAATTTTATTGTCACTTAACTGCAAAAGTATTGGTAGATAAACACACATGTGGTGAATTATCATGGCATTTATCAAGTTTTAATTGCATCAGTAATGTGATGAATAAATGAGAACCAGTCTACTGGATAAACCTGCACTGTCCTAAAGCCTTTTGACCCTGTTTTTCCCTGAAATTCTTGGAAAACAAAACAAAAATAATAAAAAAAAAAAAAAAAATGAAGTTGTCAAGAGGTAAAAGGTAAAGTTGTGCCATAAGTTAGAAACTCAGAGAGAGAGAGAAAAGAAAGGATTAAAATAATCATTTATTGCAGCAAAAAGCATCAGAACAGGGTCACAAGTTTACCTGATGGCTTAAATCAAGTATATTTATTTACGACCTAGGAAGGGAAGCAAAAATAACACAACACTATTTGACAATTACTTAAAGTTCTTCCAAATAAAGGAGAAAAGAAGAGACAGTATAGACCATCCGCCTGCTTTACGAGGTTACTCCCACTATAACACTCTTTAAAGAAAGGAACCCTACTATCAACATTGCTCTTTACAGCAAAGGGCAAGAGAAAAGTGTTCATTTTTAAAAGTATCCCACAGCTAAGCACCATCCTATACACACTCCACTTGACTTTACAGCCACCATCAATTAATTTAACTTTCTCTTTACCTTTTCAGTCCATCTTGCCCCCAAGGCAAGGGAGCTTCCCAGAGGAGTCCAATAAATTTAGAAAGGAAATCCATGATGTGGCCTCCTGCAATTAGGCCATTAAACTTACACACTCAAATATCTTCCAGCCTTAAAAATCTCCCAGACTGTGACACTATCTTGGTTTAAATGCCAGTTCAGAACTCATTTGTCATAAGGACATTATATAATTTAGCCACAGCTCGGCAGCTGGCCTGATGACACCCAATTAATCCTGATGATTCTTCTTCAATCCACCACTTCATTATTAAAAGGACAGATGAAATACACTGTAAGTGCTTAAAGCCAGAGAGAGTTGGCTTTATTTTATCTTTTATTTTTTAATTTGCATGGATAATATCAAACCCAGCAATCTCTTGTCCTTTTCCAAGGCCTCTGACAAAGTAACTAAAATGCAGTCAGACGTCCAAGAAGACGGGGTAACAGTAGGTATGTGGCAGC
Source organism: Crypturellus undulatus (assembly GCA_013389825.1). NCBI lineage: Eukaryota > Metazoa > Chordata > Aves > Tinamiformes > Tinamidae > Crypturellus > Crypturellus undulatus. Next base: position 55,387 of record VWPW01023219.1, read on the forward strand.
CAAAACTCGCTATTAATGACATTATTCTAACTTTCAGTACATTTTGGAAGTTGTTAAGTTCAAAAATAACGGTCCCCATGCACAACAGAGATGAAGGTGTCTTTGTTGATAGCTCCATAAATATTATCTTTTATTGAGTGCTGCTAAGAAAACAATATTCTTAGGTTGCTGTTTGCAAAACAGAATGCTCTACTGGCATTCTGTGTGTGAATGAGATGCCTCTCATCTAACAACACAGGTAATAGTTACCTTATTTCAATATACCCATAAAAAATAGGAAGAATTTTAAAAAGATTATCAAAAATGGCTAAAACCAGAGGTCCTAAATAAGGACTCCATAAGGAAGGCACTGTTACGGTGATCCAATAGACAGATATTCCATAAAAATAAAAAGCAGCGGATCTAACACTGGTAATGAAAAACACCTTTTCTTATATGAAGGTAGCAAAACATCCTGCCACAGAAGCCAAGGAAGAAGCAATTTCTACCAATTCCCTGGGAAGCCTGAAGCCATATTCCAGATGTTTGCTGCTGTAAAGGCCAACATACAGATCTGCTATCTCAAAAGCAGCCGTGCTGCAGCCGGTGCACGTTACTCACGGACAACAATTGCTCAAGGCAGCATTTCACATCCTTGAAAACATCAGTAAAGTCCGCTCTGCCCTGAAACACACCACTGAGCTCATAACACCACCAAATCCCCCACCCCCATCATTTCCTGACTGAGAATTATAAACCCCTCAGGTATCGTAGTGGGTTTCCTTGTATTTAATTTTTTTTCTCGTTTGTTTGTTTAAATCTGCACTATTATCAGTGTTTTCAACAAAGGAAATATATGAAGTTATAGTTCACTCATAGTTGCACTCATTCCTTACGTGCTACAGGATAAACCCTGCTTACAGTCATAATAGGGGATGCAAGAAGGGTAATCAGGATCATACAGGCTTTTAAATCAAAACAGCCCCCAAAAGCTGAACATTAAATGAGCTAAACTGATCCAAGGCCTCCTTTTTAAAAGAAGGCTGCACTGTAGCATTTAAGGATATCGTGTTTTAGTAACAGTTCTTACATTCAAGCTTGTCTTGTTTGCTTGGTAGGAAGGGTAGGGTTTTCTCTATTATTATTTTACCAATAGTGGTATACAAGAGCTTGAGCAATTCAGGAAAGGCACTGGGAGCTGGAAAAAAACATAGTTCAAAACAAATGCAACCAAATTGCTTAACATCCAGCACTCAGGAGTCAACACAAATACTCAAGAAAGTCTGAAGAACAGCTACCACACCATATGATAAAGGAGTGAGAGTCATTTTAGAGCCTAACACATTTAAGATGACAAAATAACTCAACAGATTTTCAATTTCAATCAGTTTAATATTCTACAGAAAGATGTAAGGCCATTAGTCATCCATCACCACGAGGGAGGAAAACTGGCTAGGTACAGATTCAGAAAGACAAAAATACGCATTTTTTATTATTAAAAACATGAATCATTGTGTTTGGGGTACAGCGAGAGAAAATGTAAATATGAAGTGCTATAGAAACAACAGTGTAACACCTCACCTCGCCTTCCCACCTCTGAATACACCTTGGATTAGCCGCCATCATTTACTAATTCTTTAGAGAATAAATGGTGAGGAGGTGAATGTAGGCTTTTGGAACACAATGTAGCAATTTGTACTAAAATTAGCATATTAAAAACAAATTGTTACAAGGCAGGAAGACTTAATTTGCATGACAAGCTTTCAACTTAGCTCCTCAGTATGCTTTAGAAACCTAAGGAAAAAACATAATATTTGACTTGGACCTGCCAGTGTATTTCAAGCTTCAGGCCTCCAATGGTTTCTTATAAATTAGTTGCGACAACACAAATAATTTAAAAATGCCATCAATGTAGCTGTTACTAAAAGAGACAGAAGTCCTAAACTGATTTTCACTTCTATGTAAACTATATAACATTAAAGTATAGGCTATATATGAGTTAAAAATCACCACAATGACAGAGACAAGAATTACCACTTTTCTACATTCCAGTTCATTTTCTCCATTTGAATGCAGAGTAACAAGACTATAAAGGCAGAGTAACTGGCAGATTCTGACCTTTACAGTGCTGCTTCCATTATTACAAATCTAAGCTATCTTGACAAAACCACTGAAATTATCTAAAATAAAACAGGCCTATTTACTGTTTGGCTTCTTAACACAGACTATTTGAACACTCTAGGTTACAGCATGACCCTTGCACAGAGCTGCTTTTGCACAACTGAAGGAATAGCAAACCATGATCCTTGCAGGGGGGCCCAGAAGCCTTAAAAAAGCTTTTCCATAGTGGAAAACAAACCATATAATTAATTTCTTATTCTTTCGAACAAGCACCTTTCTACCTGGCACCTTTAACCTCATCCTCATCTTCTTTCTCCTGCCTAATCTAGGAGAGGACCAAGCCTATCAATTCGCGCGTGCAACAAAGCAGGGTTTATTTCAAAATTTACATACCCACAGTCAAATTTATTTTCACATGGCGGGGGGGGAAGTAACAGACCTTCCTCTTCCCTATGCAGATGATTTCACAAATTACTTTTGACCACAAGGAAAGCATAAAAATATATGCCTTGCAAAACTGCCGTTCTATTTAGAAACTCCTAAAATACTCTCCGTTTTCGGGGCAAATTTTGTTCCTTTTTAAAGCGGACGGACCTGTCTCTTCCAGCCATAGATCAACATAGCAACTTCCTTTCCTCCTTCCTGTCTGTGCTACTGTAACTCAAGTGGACGCGCTCCTTTCCCATTCTCACACTCCAAAACCTCTTCCATGGCTGTTCCCTTGTTTTCAGTGGAAAGTCACAGCACAGAAACCTTCCACCTCCCGCATGCCCCAAGCGCTGCCGGAGCTGCCCAGCTATGCGGGCTGCGGCTCCCGTCTCCAAGCACTCGAGGGGAGACCAACCTGTTCCCCTTCCTACGCGTTTCCTAGAGCCTCGGCGTTTCGAAAGCGTCCTCTTATCTCGGCACGCACGAGGGCTTTTGGAGCACGGGGCGTCTGAGAGGGCTGCACGTACCTTACGGCTCCTACTCCCTGCAAAGCACAGCGCAAAGTACAAAAACACTTAACTTTGAGGCAAAACATCGGTGACGGGGGACTCGGATCCCTCACTCAAGGTCACAAATGGCACAGACTCTCTGCCAGGCGCTTCGCATTGTGTGCACCTGGCCAAGGCTTCAACTGAAGCGCCTTCTTCTTTCCCCAAAAGACGTCCCAATGCTTCCAAACCGCAGGGTGCCCTCTGAATTACAGGATTTGAGGGGCAGCACGTGGGTCTGCTCTCGTAGAACCGCTCAGAGCTCTCCCTACCAAGAAGGCCCAGGGCCACCGTGGAGGTCAGCACCTCGATCCAGCGCGTCCGAGGATCCGCACGGCGATGTCATTCCTTCCCTAAGATGAACCTTGGCAATCACTCGCTTTTGGCACCTCTGTCACATTCCCCGGGCCGGCCCGACATCCTCGGATGGGGCACATCCAGCTCCGTGCCCCGGGAGCCCTTTCCGTGCTCCCACACGGCGGGGAGCAGAGGAAGGCCCCAACGCTTCCCTCTTTAAAGGGCAGGGGGGCAGATTTTTGGGGCATAAGTCGCAGAAAATGATAAAAAGAAGTACGTTTTTCACCTGTTCCAGCTCACAGGCCCTATGTGCCCCCTCCGCCCCCGTAAGGAAAGAAGGGGGATTTCTGAAGGGGGGTGGTCCCCGCTACGGGGCCCGGGGTGTCCCCAAGCCCGGTGCCGGGCCCGGTGGCGCCGCCACTCACAGAACTCGGCGATGTAGAAGGAGACGGCGTAGTTCTCCTCGCACCACTCCAAGGTGGAGGTCGGCGGGCCCCAGTAACCCTGCCGGTCGGCGGCCGGAGCCATCGCGGAGCCCGCTCCCAGGCCACAGCGACGAGACGAGAACGGCCCGAGGACGGGAAAGGAGCGGGAAGGAGCGAGAGAAGCGCCGGGCCCGGCGCGGGGGAAGGGGGCGGCCCTGGGCCCGCCCGCCATGAGGCGGAGCCGGCGGCGGGGCCGCGCGTCGCCATGGCGACGGGCTGCGGCCTAGCCCGGGCCGCGGGGCCTCCTCCTCCGCGGGCCTCTATTTTTGGGGGAAAAAAACATAAATAATAATTATTATTATNGGCCGCGGGGCCTCCTCCTGCTCCGCGGGCCTCTTTTTTTTGGGGGAAAAAACATAAATAATAATTATTATTATCATTACTATTATTATTGCTACTATTTATTTGAAGCCAGGAGGGGAGGGACAAACGGCGACGCGGTTTAAGGCCGCCTCCTAGTGCTCCGATTTTGCGGGTGTGGGGGGATGTCGCTCACTGCCCTCCCTCCCTCTATTTATTTTTTGGCAAAAATAAAGCCAACTTGGGGTCATTTTAGTGCCCCCATCCTTATTATTTTTTTTTCTGTCCCTCCTGGACTTGATTCCTCCCCCTCGTGCCCCATTCCCAGCAGAGCGCTGGAATGGGGCCCACGGGGATGATGTCCCCCTCAATAAGTAATAGATAATAATATATAAATTGTACCCCACTATATATATTACAATTCAGAATTTATTGCAATTTTTATACATAAAGCACCTTTTCCCACCTACCACGTCTCCTCGTCTCCCACAAGTTAACAAAAATCCCATCTTTAATTGCAAACTTCCTTGTGCAGGTGCAAATACCAAATGTTTCAGCTATCTACTCCACTGCAGACCGTATATATCTTTTTTTTTTCAGGAAAAAAATATATTTAACTTTTCAAATTATTATTATTTTGATGCAAAGTCCTCAACTCCCCCCAAACCAGATTGATTTTAGTGATGGCAGCGACCAAATGTTCACATTGCAAAAGCGCGGTCAGAATTGCCCTGTTTTATTTTCGTGCCGACCTGTCATTTTATTTTTGTTTTCTTCTTTCTGAAATAGATTATCCATATTTAGGCCTTCGCGAGTGAGGTTTGGAATAGCACCAAGCATATTCAAAAGCACAGGGCGGCCGGCAATTAGGATGGAGGCCGAGGATTATTGTAGCTTGGCTGCTGCACGCCAGCTTTTTTATTTGGATTTTTGGATACTTGGGTTTCGCTTTGTGTTGTGTGTGTAGTAAGGAAATGAGCAGGAATGTAGTCTGGTTCTTGTCATCGTGGATCACCGTTCTAAGATTGAAAATTCAGGACAAATAAAACCCAAAAAAGCAACTTGAAATTGCAGTAGTTAGGAAACCAAAGAAAGAAATATTAGCATTTCCCTTTGTAGATTCAGGAGCACAAAATGAGAACAATATCAAGAACAAACAACGTGTGCAATATCCAGTTACGGTTGATTTTAAATAATAATTTAAAAGATTGGTGTTTATTCCTTTTCCCAAGTGTATACTGGAAATGAGAAGGTTTGTAACCATAATAGAAACAAAAGCCAGAAATGAAACTTGATTTAGAACCAAGCAGTGTAAGTTAAACAAGTTTATGAAGTCAGCAGCAACGATAACATCAGATGTTATCTGTTCTGTTTTTTTCTAGATAGCAAGAAGAAAGACAAAAACATATAACCAGCCCTTTAATATGTTTTTATTATTATTATTTGATGCATTTTTGTAGTACTCTCTATTGCAATATTTATTTCTGATTTATTTTGTGAGTTGCATACCCATTTTTTAAGTCTGGCAGACCCTTTAGCCATTTTACTCTCAGGATAATGTTACCAACACGAGCACAAACCATTATATACACACTTTTTCTTTTTACAGGGCTGTTTTTGAAAGGTGAATCCATCTTCCACAAAACTGATGTGGACTGTTTGAGCTGTTAGAATAATACATATTAAAAGCAATACTTTTCCTCTTTATATGAACTATAGTGTACATTTGCTATACTGGATATAATGTGACAGCCTGAAGTTATTTGCATCTAAATGTAGTCTGACTAGACAGTCAAATCTGCCCAGGTGTTGGCTTTTCTTTGCGTGATCTATAAGGCAGATCGAGGGAATATCTTGTTTCTGAAATAACAAGTATGAAAACAAACATAGAGACCCTGAAATATTAATGTTCAGTGTCACTAAAACTGAACTTTTCATCCCAGTGGAGTAACTCCCTGTGGCTTCTCCTGGTTGCCCATGGCAAAGGATCCTCTTTCTACAATATTATCTTGTTTTGAAGCCTCATGACCTGATCAGTTGAGTTAAGAGAGTCAGTTTATTCCACTAGAGAGATATGTCCTATATATAAATGTAGGCAGTGGATGCACCACACTTTTCACTTGGGGTTGGGGAAAACTTGTGTCAAAAAATGGCATGTTTTTGTCTGCTTCTTTCTGTGTGTTTTGGAGGATTGCACCTCTCTGTAAAAGAACTTCTTTTATCTCTGTCTGTGTAAATACTTAATCATGGGCTTGTGGTGCTTGTTCCTTAATTTCTTAAATGAGACCAAAGTGGTTGACTAAAACTCATTACAGCCTCAGATGTAAGAACTTTTTTTCTCTTTGTCTGTGCAAATATTTAATCATAGGCTTGTGGTGCTGGTTCCTTAATTTCTATGTAAAATGAGACCAAACAAAGTGGTTAACTAAAACTCATTACAGCCTCAGATGTGGGAGCACATTGTGCACGCTCCCTCTCATCAGAATATGCATGCAAAGGGGGAGATAAATTTAATGCAAAATCTTGAAGATGCCTTCACTATTTTTTTCTGATAATGTTAAAAGGAAGATATCAGGCATTGATTCCCTTTAGGTTTAACACCCACAGCCCCAACTTCTGTCATTAAGAGCATGGTTTTATTTTATAGCCAGTCCCAAAAGCAGATTTTAGGGAAATATTTTTTTTCTTCTCCATCCTTTTGCGGCAGAAGCCAACCTGATGGTTTCTAGCCTGGATATATCCAAACAGCCTGCTGCCTCTCAAACCTAAAGTTCAAGCAAATGATTACATCCACAGCAGATCCTATTTTACCAAATTATCTGGGATTGCTGGTAGCAATGGATTAAGCTGAAACATTCCCTCTAACCAGTAGTTATTGCCCTGAAAGCAGACAGAACACGTAAGTATATCCAAGCACCTGCAGCTTTCAAGCCAATATATGAGCACAGAACAAAGTTGATGTCAATTTGCACTAACCGAAAGGGCTGAACTTGTTATTAGAAGAGAAACCTGCTGTTCAGCCACTCTTGTGGCTTTGGGAAGAGCATGGAAGAACAGCTTTTATAGTCACTTTTTTAGTTATCTGCATTTAATTCACCATTGTAGATGAATCAGAACCCTTATCAGCTACAAACTATCTATGCTAAATGTATACCTGAACCTGAAATATCAAAAAAAGGATCCGTTGAGAGAGAGAGACTTTCCAGAAGCACAAAGGATAGGTGCTTGGATCCCACTGACTCTCAAAGGAATCTGGGAATCAGACTACCTTAATGCTTTAAGAAGGGAAGAGCAAATGACACGAGAATTCATCCTTTACGCTTGCGAACAGCTTTCTCCTCAGGAATAGTATAGTAAGTTATAGTTTTTGTGTGCTAGTTTACATACACAGATCTCAGTGTGGAGATGACTTGTAGATTTTGTAAGCAGTATTTGGATGTCTTTAGCTCGAATTGGATCCTACCCTAGAGGAGGCTAAAGGTGGGTAACCTAATGGACACTTAGACTTCCTTTGATCCGAATGAGTTGGAGTTGCTCCGTTAAACTTGCATCTAAGGAAAGCAAAGGAGATCTCTGTTTTGCAGCCTGACTTTTTGCTTTTATCCACTCAGTGGAACCCCCTGACCTAAAGGCAACATCTAAGCTCTTTACCTAAAACCTGGGACGAATGATATGTGAGATCTACAAAATCCTTCTGCCAAGGCTTAAATAAGCATCACTGAGCTGCAGGAGTGACACATCTGGGGCACAGAAACCTGGAATATCCTTTTCTCACACATAGAGAACAGGAGTGGCCTTCCTCTTTTTATTCCTATTCCTATTCCTCTTCCTATTCCTATTTGCTCCTTCCCCTAGGAATGGAGCTGGAAACTATCTGGAGGGGAAGCATCACTGGGGCTATCTTACAACAAGCTGTTTCACGTAGAGGAAAGAGTTAAAACTAAAAGTTTTCATGGTCTACATCGTGTCATGGTATGGTGACACAGAGGAAAGANACATCTGGGACACAGAAACCTGGACTATCCTTTTCTCATACATGGAGAACAGGAGTGGCCTTCCTTTTTTTATTCCTCTTCCTATTCCTATTCCTCTTCCTATTCCTATTCCTATTTCTATTCCTATTTGCTCCTTCCCCTAGGAATGGAGCTGGAAACTATCTGGAGGGGAAGCATCACTGGGGCTATCTTACAACAAGCTGTTTCACGTAGAGGAAAGAGTTAAAACTAAAAGTTTTCATGGTCTACATCGTGTCATGGTATGGTGACACAGAGGAAAGACAACTATTGTAAGGCAAACTCAGAAATTGTGTAGAGCACAAAAGTGTCTTCTGCAAAGCCACCCCAGTCCACACAAATTACGTATTTCTGATTTGTGAAGGACGCTGTGGTCTTCCTCTTGCATCCCATCTAGATGCATCCTCTTAATGTTTCTGTTGCTGGTTTTTAGGTGCTAACTCCTAGTATATAGATGTGCTTCTCAGCGGTACCATTTTGTGTGTGTGATCAGAGGGAGACCAGGGAGGCAAAGGCTGCTCAGCGACTTCCAATGCAGGAAAGGAAGCCCCTCAAATAGAGCAAGAGACGGAAGGCAAATTCTGAAGACTAATTATTGCCTTGCATTGGCATCAGGGAAACTCGTGGCAGGAAGGGATGTGCTAATCAGAGGTATGTGAAGGATAAGGGCTGAAGCTTTTCTGACCAAAAGCCCTATCAGGAAGGGAAATATAGGAAGTAGCTTTTGTCAGTGTCTCATCTTTCCCTAAAACTGTTGCACGAGGACAAAGTGTGGTTGCAGACCATTTGTTCATTTGTTTTCACTGTATAAACACTCAATGAATGTCTGAGTTTGCAAGGAGATACATCCGAGCCCAGGCTCTGCAAAACCCCCAGCCAAGCCTATTGCACATTGCTTGATATTTTGTCCTCGTTGGTATGAAAAACAACTTCCTCCTTTTGCCGCTCTTGGGAACCTCTGCAACAAAAGAGGAAAAACAGTGTGAGCAAGCAGAAAGTGTCAGCAAAGACCCTTGGAAAAAATATCTTCAAAAGGATCTACCAGAAGGAAGACATAGATAAAGATATATTAAAATACCAAATGTTATGAGACTTTAAAGAACAAAAAAATAAAAATGAAGGCCTGGGATATTTTCAGTTGTACTGCACCTACAATAGGGAAGGCAGCTGCTATTTTTTCCCTTGATCTCTGATAAATTTATATGCATGTTTACCCCGAGCATATGCAAATTTTTCTAGCTTGCCTGGAAAAGGAGCTCATTCTAGTCACCTAAGGAAAGTGTTGTTATAGCCCTCTCATTTACTGCAGGAAGAGGGAGGAGAGGAAAGAGATCAAGTAATTATTTACTTGGCAAAAATGCTTTGCTACTTTTGGGGATATCAGTTAATTACCAGCGAGTTAATCAACTTACAACTCAGCCAAACTCTTTATCAAGTCGTTAAAAGGGAGTCTGCTCAGAGAGTTCAAATTGGCTTTATTAGCATAGCTTGAATAATTCAGCCCTGTGAAGTAAAGGAGAGAAAAAAGGAAAACAAGGGAATACAATAACACATCTCCACTTGCAGCTTGCTTCTGAGATGACATCTCTCCCATAGTCATTCCTACAGTAAACGTTTGATGAAGAACCTCAATAAGAGAGCTCGTTATGAGGCCCAGAAGGCAAGAAGTTTCCTGGAGCTTCTGTACTGATGACTCTGCTTTACTGGTGGCATCAATTGCTCAGAAATGATCACTTTAGCTTTTACTATAGAAAGCTTTAGCTGGCTTGGTCAGGCCCTCACGCTTTACATATTTATATGAATGAGGGCTGGTATCTGGCCATGGTAATGCCAAAGCGTCTGACAAATTTAAAGTACATTTTCATAATGAAAATGTTGAGGAGGATTCTGTTCTGACACCCTTTCCTGAAAAGTTTGGTCCAGAAGTTTGACAGAATTATTTGCTACAATACAAACAACTTAATTGCAATATATAAAGCTATAGAATGGGTATGAATCACACTCTGCCTTCTGTCTGCATTAAGGCACTATCACTATGAAGGTAAGTCCATGGGAGAGAGCAGTGAATTAGACTTGAGCAGCTTCTCCTTGTTATCTGTGCAGAGGGCTGAGTGTGGAGGCTGTGGATGCTCTGAATCACTTGATGCTTGATATTTTCCCAAACCAGTGCAGTGGATGGGACCTAGGTAAGCTGGATAATGCAAATATATGGTTTAAAGATGACCCAATATGCTTACCACAAGCACTAGAGCATCCACCCTCTGTGCATGCTATGTGATTTCTTTGATCTATAGCAATGGCTTTGTAGCCTCATGATAAAATGAATCTCAGTATCTCAGAAAAGGGATACACAGCCTCTCCCTTTGAATATAGTTCAAAAATCAAGCCTAAGTGCCAGTGGAATAAGCACTTTGGGTCCCAGGACTGACCATAGTCCATAGCAGAATGAGGTTGGTTGGACACTGCTGATGCTTGAAGGGAAAAGGAGCAAAAATCATTCAGACTCCAGCTCAGAACTGCTTCTTTCTCATTGTAGTTTTTCCAAATAAATTTGTTATCCCTTCAGAGGTGCTGTGGCAGGTGCTATGGTAGGAAAGATGCTTCCTATTATTAAGCACTTGATTTGACTAGTGACAAAGGACTTGGTGATGTACCAATTCCAACCCCAAACAGTTTAACCCCTTCAGTCTTATATTCCCCTTTAAAAAGGAGCATTGCAGCTCCCTGTTCCCACATGACCATCTCCACGTTTGAAACCAACACTCTGAAGGCTTTGGAGGCGCCTGCTAATCTCCTGACAAGAAGCGTTTCTTTACAGCGTGACCGGGGTTGGCCCGTCGCCCTTAATGCCTTGGCCCTCTGACAGCTGGCACTGATTTCCTGACGGCTGGAGCCTCGGCTACATGCCCCCTGACAGCAGCAGAATAATATTCTCATGCCTGCGATAATGGCAAATGCATTTGGAAAGCTCATGAATAAAATTCCCTTCTCTGTCTCTTTTTATAACTCTGACATGCTCCTCCGTTGCCCAGTTTCTCCTCGTGCTTTTCCCCTCCACAGCCGTTTCTCCCGCTCTATTATTAGCCCTGGTGTTATCGGAGCCGCAGAGACAGACACTTTTAATTTTTCCCCTGCTCTCGTCAATGCTCTTTCTTTGGGCCTTTTAGCAATATCCCCCAGATCGTGTTGACAGGGTGCTCTGTCAGCTCGGAGCCCTGTGTGAAACCGCCTTGCAGAGCCCCTCTTATTTTGCTCCTGCCTCCTGACAATGCCCGCGCCGTCCTTCGTGGGCCTCGCTTGCCAGCTTGGATATTTATTTTCCAAACATGCTTTTGACTCTTCTGTTTTCGCAGGGACTCTTGGGCTTGGTTCCACAAGCCTGACATACCTCCTAACTCAAAGAGGAGAGAGGACTCTCCAAAGCCGGGAGGGGAACCGCAGTGCAAAGCCTGGTTTTTATTTGCTCACAGGTGTTATTGTGAATCTACAGCAGAGGAGAAGGAGGTGGTAGGGCTCAAATCTCAGTTGCAGCTTGGTTGGAGCAGCAATCAGGGAAGCAGAGCCTGGATATTGTCTTAGAGTGACTAATTTGTTGTCCCAGAGAAACTGGTCATAGAAGAGAGGCGATTGCTGCCCCCATGCAACCTCCTTTTTCATCAATCTCAGATGAAATACTGAAGTCTAATTCCTAGGAGCTCTAGTAAGATAGTGTGAGAGAGATACTATACAACTGTTTACTATTTCTGCTGTCCTCAGAAATAGCGTGTGTAATTAAATGAATAACCTTGTTGAGACACTTCCACACAACCACAAGAGGTTCAGTTGTGTTATCAGCACCACTTGGTTCCCCACTAACTCTCACTCCTCCAGTATTTTAGGCTACCTATCCTATGATTACATCCATTTAGCATTAGCAAATGTTGCTAGGCCTGTCAGGCTTGAAGCTTGAACCAGTTCCTAAACCTTCTTGCTCGGTAGAGGAGCAGATGGACAGACTCCTAAGTCTTGCGCTGTCGTCGCTTTGTTGGCTCTTAGCCTGGCCACAGTATAACTTCAAAACTTCCATGCTGTGTTTAAGAGCAGCGGAGCTAAGAAAGCTGCTCATTTGTTGTGTTGCTTGACAGCTCCCTTGTCCTCGTCTACAAGATGTGAAGAAGAGTTGGGCTCTGCATGGCAACACCAAAATAGGCTGAAGTCTTCTCTTCCATGCACGTTGCAGAGCTGTCCCCAAGTCCCTATTGACATGGACATGGACATGGACATCAGTGATCTCGGTCCTGAAAGTGGGCTTAAAACCCGTCAGCCTGACAGTTTGGGGAGCTATTTATGCATAGTCCAGGACAGCATAAGAATAAATTGAGTTTAGAACCACTTTAAGAGAGGTGAAATGAGGTTGGAGTGCTCAGTTCTGGGTTGAGGTGTGATTTCTCAGTGTGGTCCTGTTACTGGCTCCATCCTCAAGAGCAGCCTCTTTGTGGGATCAGAAATCTTCTGTTGTACTGGCCAAACAGCACCCCTCTGCTATTTCCAAATATAACTAAGAGTTGTTTAGGTCTGAGGGTTTAACACATCCACATAGTGGTGTCCTGCACAAAGATTTCCAGTTCTTCTAAGGATATTTTGCAGATCTGCCAAGGAGGCACATGTGAGGAAGAACTTTGCTGTGAAGGTGTCCAGGCTGCCCAGAGAGGCTGTGGAGTCTCCTTCTCTGGAGATCTTCAAACCCGCCTGGATGCCACCCTGTGCCCCATGCTCTGGGTGTCCCTGCTGGAGCAGGAGGCTTGGACTAGATGATCTCCAGAGGTTCCTTCCAACCTCAACGATTCTGGGATTCTGTTATTTTCCCTGAAAGAGCAAGGATCAATGCAAACCTCCCTAGACCAAAGCTGTTCATGTTGCTCCTTATGGCCCACTGCAGATATTGCTGCTTGTGCTGATGAGAGGGGAAAATATGACAGCTCTGCAACCCGTCTGAACCTAGGTCAGTCCTTGCAGCAATTCTGTGCACTGAGGGAAGTCTTTTGCTGGGGTTCCTGAGAAAAATCTGCAATGTGATGCTACCTGAGCTGGACAAATGACAAGAATCTGCTCTTCAAAAGTGTTTGGGGGAAATCCAAGAGAACAGATTCTTTTTGAGATAAGGAAATCAGTGCAACTCCCCATTCAACAGGGTAGGCGAGTTGAAACAAGCAGTTCCCCAGAGCCCCCTCCAGAGCATCACTGTTCCCAAGAGAGGAGTTAGGACAGGCCTTTTGTTCTGCCTTGCGTGGGTGCCTCAAAGCAGGAAAAACACCCTGCAATTTCCTTCCATTTCTGCACTCTGCAATTGCTAACAAAGGACTGTCACAAGAGATCTCACGTCACGTTACAGGCGCTCCCACGCAGGCTGTATTCCAAAGCGCTCGGTTATCCAGATGGCCTTTTAAAGGGAACTGTGAGAACATGTTCTCGACCACTTATGGGCCAGGAAGCTCACCTGGTTCATCACAGGACCTTGGTGCTCCTTGGTTTTCTGCACCCTAATATTAGGAAGCTGTAGGGTAAAACACACTAAAACACAATGTTCTCCTGGCTCCTGGACATCCTCGTGCTACTGCATTTCCTTGTCTTCTGCAACTATGAATCTCGGTAATTCAACCTTGCCATTGCTAATAACAGACCCTAAGGTTTGTACTGAATTTGCAAGGTCTCAGGACTGAGACTAGACAAATTTACTCCATCAAAACTCTTTTTGGTTGACCTGCAGGTTTTCCTTTTTGCTTTAGATGTCACAGCAGTTCCTTTAATTGCCCAGGCATCTATGGCTAATTTGTTTTACCTTTGTATATCTTTGTGTGGTACAGCCATAGCTTATACAGGTAGCAGTGACAATCAGTTATTCTGTGTAGAATGAGCCCCTCGTGTTAAGGGTGACCAGAAAAAGAGATAAGATTAAGCAGTGTACATGTTACACTTTTGATTGTATTATTACTATATTATTACTATCATTGAGACTTCTTTTGTATACAAGTGCTCTAATTTCATTATTATTCTTTTTTTTGCAATAATTAGATATAGACTAATTGTGACTCTTGAATTATGCTAGCAATAAATTACTGGTTTTACTTAAATACATAGTGTGCTTCCTCTTTGCCTTTAAACAAGATTTAAAGTACAATACTTCTGAGGTTGACTTTTTTGGACCAAATACAAATATCTCCAGTACAGATGTTTCCACACAAGCTTGTTACCTCAGATATCCACAATTCTCAATGGAGACTATAAGCTCATCTTAAGATCAAAATCTAGAAAGGAATCAGATTAGTTATTTTTTTTTTCTGTTAAATGTACACAGAGCCCAAACTGACTAGGGGGATTCTGGACACCCTTCAGAGGAGAATCCATTGGTCATGCAGGGTTGTATGGACATACAGAGGCAGCTCCCCAGACATCCATGTACCTAACCAGCGGGTCTGGGTCCCACTGAGGAAGCTTGGATTTCCCCAAAGATTTTGCCTGTCCCCAGAGCCTAGTCTTGTATTTAAATAAGTGAATTTAAACATGAATGCAGGCTGCAGCTGACCTCGGGGCAGTGTTCACATAGCTATACTGGTAAACAACGAGGACCACTACACTTACATTCAGTTTCCTAACATCAGACTAAGTTTCTTAACATGACTTTTCAGTTAGGAATCTCATAGAGAGGGATTTACTTTATCAGAGGCCCCCCTTGCTGGTTGGTAAGACCCTCCACCATGGCTCTGGACTGATTCAGACCTTTTAATTTTATTTTTGCTATTGTTGGGTCCTTCAGCACAGGAACTGCTCAAGGAGGGCAAATAATCTTGGTGTCCTGACTCACATCCTGAATCCCAGTGAGATTTTAGCCACCGCTAAAAGGATTCGGAATGTGAGTCAAGACACCAAGATTGATCCTTCGGTAAGGACAAGGCACAGCTCCCCAACTCAAGACCAGACAGCTCAAGGGCTGTAGATCAAAGACTACAGTGCCCTGTAATGGTCAGCATTGACATTCTGAGTCACTGCCTTGTCCACAAGGAAAAAAATTACTGAAAAAAGCCAACTACATCCTCTGATACAGCTGCAATCTGAAAACAATCAGATAGTGAGGAGGGCTATCCCCATCTGAACCTTGAGTTGTGAATAGCTGGATAGCAGGCCTTGGCATGGGAGGGAATTTCACCCCAAAACAGGACTTACAGAAAGCAGAGATTAGGTAGGGATGTTTCCTGCAGACCTGTCTTTTCCAGCCAGGATGGTGGGCCCTGATTTATGGGATCATCTATAAATAAGTATATGTTTGTTTAAGAATTCATATATAAAGGGCTTTTCCTACACTTTGGCACTTTATATGCCTTGTCAGAAGACAGCACCATATTACAGGAGGGCCTGGCACCCTGTATAGATGCAGTAAGGAAAACTCTTATCATTTCAATCCCCTTTGCTCCCCTCAGTCTGGAAATTCTCTGGGTCAATGTCCTTTAGGTCCTTTGCAACCACGAGACTGTAGTTTCCGTTCTGCATTCCTCCCCGTGCTCGTCATCCCTTTCCTTAAGGAAAAGCCAAGCAGAAGCTCTGGGGATTGCTCACGTCTTCTTGCATGCAGGATCCTATGGACAGGGCACGTGTCCTTGTGTGCTACAACTGACTGAGAAAGGCCCTGCTTTTGTCAGGGCAATCAAGGCAAGGGTAAATGAGAGGCATTTGCTCAGGGAAAGTTTCTAGGTATTAAAAGGCAGCGGTTTGCTGAAACAGGAAAAACTGCAAGTCATTTTTCAGGTTGCAATTGGCAGCAGACGGCAACCATTGCACAATCCAACCCCGTATTAATCAATTGTCCCATGTGTAGCTTTTAATTAAACAGACAACTGGAGTGAATTAGAGCAGAGACAGACATACCGGGAGATTCAGATGCCACATTATCTCGTGACAGTGCAATGAGCGCTGGCTCTGGAGCCTGTCACCGTCTCAACCACAAAACTTTCTATTTAACCTTGGGCACATTTATTCCTAGCCTAGAATCTATTCCATTTTTGCATATCCCTCTTCTAAAGGGTCTGTAGCTCTTCAGGGTAGGACCTGCCTATTCCTTTGGATAATGCTTTCCCCTAGGGACTGAACTGTGGCTTGTGATTTCCACTGTAATATAAAGAAATATTGCAAAAAAGATGTTGTAGCACTGAAATTATTAGAAATGCATGCAAATAGAAGACAGTTGCCTTGTTGACAAGCAATTAGGATCTACAAGCTATCCCATAGAACAGCGAAGATAAAACACATTGAACCAGATCTGCCCAGGGTTTAAATTCTCTGTAATGAATTGGTGTCTATCCCCCAAATTCAGGATGCTTATGTAGTCCCTGTTGCTTTAAACAAAATTTCTTTTGCATTAACTGAGAGTGTATTTTGGCCTCCGTCAGGTTTAAAGTTGGTTAGAAGTAAATAAAAACACAGTTGCCAATAACAGTGTTATGGCAATAAATGTCCCATGTTGGGTCAGGAGCGCTCGTGAAGATCCTATTAAGGATGTGATGTTGCCAGAGCGTTTACTGTTTACTGGTCTGTGACTCCCCAAGGCTGATATGGAGTTTTAAACAAACACTTATTCATCTGAAAATGCATAATGTGTTTCTTAGAAATATTTTCTTTTTGCGCTGACGACCAGAACTTGGAGCTGTGCTCAGAGTTGCACTGCTTTGGCCAAGCTGTAGATTGTCCCTCCTGCTAAAGTGCAGATTGGGTAAACAAGTCAGAGGTGATGAGGAGACAACAACCATGGATATGTGAAGTTTCTCACCCTTGTGCTACACATTAGGTTAACCACAGAAGAGCTGAGGTTGGAAGATCATCTTTGGAGATAATCTAGTCCAGCCTCCTGCTCAAGCAGGGTCATCCAGTTGCCCAGGATTGTGTCCAGGTGGCTTTTGAATATCTCCAAGGATAGAGACTCCACAACCTCATAGCGCAACCTGTGGCAGGGCTCAGTCACTCTCACGGTAAATAAGATTTTTCCTAAGATTCAGGTGGAGCTTTCTGTATTTCAGTTTGTGCCTATTGCCTCTCATCCTAGAAGTGAAATGTAAAAGAGGTCCAAACTCAGCTTTCTGATCCTTATTGTCACCCAGGATTCTCCATACACTGTTTCCAACTCTGCTGTTTCAGATGTGCCTTCAGGAGGATCAGCTGGTGGCCACCATGTGAGCTGCAGGCCCCAGGACGATTCTCATTCACCATCTGTGTTTGAGAAGAGCTGACACTAATACCCCGCACATGGACATAGATGTAATAAGCTTGGGTCCTGCTTCCTAACGCATCTCAGCACAACAGGGATGTGACTTTGGTCTTCACCTTTTTTGAGATATCTGGGCTAAAAGTTGGGTCTGAACATGTATGAACAATGAGCAAGTCTGCAGGAGGCTGACCAAGGACTTTGGTGACCAGTCAGATCAGTATTGCTGACCATTTTAGACTCAAGTCATGCCTCCCCTTTCCAATTAAAAGATTAAAACCCAAGAAATGCCACCTTCATGGGAGGTGCAGCAGGTTCTCATTTCCCAGTTTGTTATTTTTTAAAAAATATTTTGTTTATAGTAAGGAGAGTTAGAAATGTACTTCACAGAATCACAGAATCACAGAATGATTGAGGTTGGCAGGGACCTAGAGATCATCTAGTCCAATTCTCCCGCTCCAGCAGGGACACCCAGAGCACGGGGCACCCGGGCGCATCCAGGCGCCTTTGGAGATCTGCGGAGCAGGAGCCTCCCCAGCCTCTCTGGGCAGCCTGTGCCAGGGCTCGGGCACCCTCACCCCAAACAAGTTCTTCCCCACATGGACATGGAGCTGCCTGGGCTTCAGCTTGTCCCCGGGACCCCTTGTCCTGGCCCCGGCCACCACCGAGGAGAGTTTGGCCCCGTCCTCCCTGCACTCTCCCCTCAGCTCCTTGGCCCTGGTGCTCAGCTCCCCTCTCAGGCTGCTCTGCTCCAGGCTGCACAGGCCCCGCTCGCTCAGTCTCTCCTCACCCGCTCGCTGCTCCAGTCCCTCCAGCATCTCCGTGTCCCTGCGCTGGCCCCTCTCCAGCAGCTCCACGTCCCTCCTGGCCTGGGGAGCCCAGAGCTGCCCCCAACACTGCAGGGGCCTCCCCAGAGCTGGGCAGAGGGGCAGGATCCCCTCCCTGGCCCTGCTGCCAACGCTCCTCCTGCTGCAGCCAGGAGCCCATTGGCCTCCTTGGCCACGAGGGCCCAGTGCTGCCTCAGGGGCAACCTGGGGACAACCCGAATCCCTCTCCGTGGAGCTGCTTTCCAGCAGGTCAACCCCTGACCTGTGCTGGTGCCTGGGGTTATCCCTGCCCAGGTGCAGGACCCTGCAACTTGTCCTTGTTGAACCTCGGGAGGTTCCTCTCTGCCCAACTCTCCATCCTGTCCAGGTCTCTCTCAATGGCAGCACATTCTCTTCAGGCAGAGAATCCTCCATATACACAAGATGCTCAGAACTGGGACTCGGCTTTCAGTCCCGTCTCCTAATTTCCCACAGAGTGTGACTCGCAGTAGCACAGGGGAAGAAGAAAACAGTGAAAAACTGAATAGATGATGATTTGGTGACTCACGTTTGATGAGTGCCTCACCAGCAGCTCCACATGGGATTGCAAACATTGTGTCTAACTTCTTTATTCTGCTTTTAATTGAAGGCAGAGAGACTACGGTTCCCTGTTCCACTTGTGGCAGCCACAATTCCAGTGTCAAGTGTCATGCTTTAGTAATCCAAACATATCAGGAGACAACTGCTTTTTGCTATTTGCAGCACGTAAAAATCAATACACCACTTACACATCCTCTCCAACTGTCATCTCAAACACTTTTTCTCTGCTATTACGTGCAGAAAGTTTATCCCTCTCAAGCAGAATGCTATCTATTTTCTGCATGAATGAGACAAATGCTCCAACATTATGGTCCCACTTAAATTATGGGTGTGAGGAAGGGATTTATGAAGGATATTACAGGATGTGTGGCTTGTGAAAGCAGAGGACTGAGCCCAATGAGCAAAGATACCCTTTCCATTTCAGGAAAATGGAAAGGAGAGCTTTAGCTGTTCCTAAGCTTTTATTCGGAACTAAATTTTGACCATACATCTCAGCTCCAATGCATCTGTAGACCTTTGTATTGGAACAGCTAAAGGACAAGATAAGATCCAGCAGAAAAAAAATATCTCAGATAGATCTGTCCTACCTGACCAGAACCATAATAGACTATTTCAGAAAATCTGGGAGAGTCTGAGACATCAGTCTTTATCTCCCAAATCCCCTGGGCTACTTTCACTTCTTTCATATGTTTCAAATCATTCTTTCTTTGATATCTTTAATGGTGCTAAAGAGAACTCTTGCTCTTGAAAATGGATCTTCCGGAGCAAGACTTGCATGAGAAGAAGGAGGATCATTGTGCAAAGACCTCACTGAAACAACCCAAATTTCAGAGTTACAAAAGAAATTCCCTTCAAGACAAACAGGAGATGAAAGTATTGTGGGCTGGTGGAGAAGGGAAACATTAAAAAAGGGAGATCTTGTTGCTTTCTGGAGCATTTATCCTCAGTAAAGTACCAGAGAGCAGCTACACGTGCATCCAACAAGTCCATGAAGCACAGGATGCATCTTTAAATCAACGAATGATCAAGAGAAGGATCAGTATTCTGTGTCATTGCTTTGAGAAGTACTTGGCAAGCAAAATAAATAAATAAAAATGTCTATGTCTATCAGTGTCTAAAAATGTCATGTCTATCAGTGTATAGAAACCAGATGTGTGTCTCTTGAGTGGGAAAGAGTTTTGGAGGGGCTGTACAAAGCAGTCTCAATCTTGACTCATGCAAGAAATGCAATGAAACGCATGAAAATGCATTGAAATGAAGCAAACTGCAATAAATCCACTTGATCTACATGTATGAGTACTTATACCAATGAGAGTCCTGAGGGCATTTTGGCAGAGGCTGGGACAGAGAGATTTCCATAACCAGGTCTTAAAATAAGGCCAGTAGAAAGGAAATGGAACAGTCTTGGCATTTGAGCCTCTATGCTTTCTGTTAGATATTCTTGCAGAGTATCTGAAAAAAAAAGGAAAAAACAAAAAAAAAAAGAAAAAAATATCCCATACCACTGCTGGGATGGTGGGCTAGTCCAAACAAACCTCACGTTATCCTCCTTCCTGCCTGGCTGTACCCCTTCTGCATGTCCTGTCCTCTCCTCTGGGTGAATTACAGCCACCCTACTTCAGTGCACACTCCAAATGCACTGAAAAGAGAGGTTTTTTTCTCACTTTCCTTGCTTGGTGCCCCTTGGGCAGAGCCTGGGTTATCTTCAACTGTGCCCAGCAAGGTCCAAGGTGTCTTCTGTAGCTCTAGGCCAAGCCTGGCGCCTTGTGGGTCAAGGTACCACCAGGTGGTGCTCTAGGACCCCTAATATTAGGTCTCCTGCCCCACATGCGAGGGGCACCCGGCTGCAGACATCCCCCTTTGAGTGATTCCTGCACTGGTCACTGCAGCCCAAAGCTTTAGTGGGGCCCAGTGCTCAGTATAACAGCTCGAAGCCATCTGTGTCATAACATCTTTCAGCTCCTTCCCTCAGGCTCCTTCATAGTGGGAGCATTTTCCCTGACAGGGGGGATGTCCAAGCAAAGACAGAGAGGATATTAAATTCTCCCCTCTGAATTGATCTGTTGCAGAGAAGCTCAAGGTGCGACTCGCTTGAGGACGATGCAGCATTTGTTTGACAAGCTGGTCTAGCTCAGAGAGTTCCCAGCAATCTGCAGGGGTGGGTGAAGCAGCTTTCTGATAAACAGAGGAATTTCGAGCCAAAAAAGTAGTCCAAATGATGACATTAGAGCTTGGACTCAGGCAAAGCAGTCAGTCCTGGGGAAACTGCATTATAGCAGCACTCTATAGTTTATGGGAGAAGTCAGGTCTGTGTTTACAAAATAAGAAGTATGTAAGAAAGTGCTTTTAAGCTGTCAGCTCTTTATTCCCCTCGCTTGTTTAATTATGAGCTAAATATTAAGGTGGGAGGGATCGAAGGGTGGAAATGTTGTTGATGCCTTGGCACAAAAGCAGTGCGGGAATTGGAGTTCGTGCTGCGCCACTGTGAGTTTTATGACTGATTTCTAGGGAAGGGATAGCAAGAGGAAGGTTTGCCTGTGTTCCTTGGGGCATAATTACTTGGGAATTTGGGACTGGAGGTCAGACAGAATGTCTTGTCTCCTTGCTATATGTGGCAATAGTTATTGCTGCAAAAAAAAAAATGTATTATTTGGGGGAACACCCGCACACATAACCATGAATTCCTATGCCAAAGTCCCCCAAAATTCATCAGGGTGTTGTTTGATCCCAAACTTGCAATGAGTTCTGGGGACAAAACTACAAAAATCACTTATTCCCACCAAGATACACCGCAGCCAGTGGTTTATCACTATGCAAATACTTAGCAAAGAGAATCCCACGTCCTGCTCAAACTGCATCCAGGTTAGCAGGGTGTAATTACCAGAGCTGGAGTGTGGCCAGGTGAGCGGGGCTAATGTCCCTTCTTTAAGGAAAATTGCTATGAAGGATTTGCAGCGAGCATGAGCAGTCAAAGAACCGTTCCTGAGTCCTGTCCTGAACGTGGCAGCTCCCGCAGTGACAGTGGCACCTGCCATGGGAGGAGGCGGATGCTGCTCGGAAAACCTTGCGATGCTCCTGCATCTTGCTTTGGGGAGAGGCGGGAGGAAGAAACCAGCAATTTGATAGAAAACCGAGAAATCCGCCAGTAATCAGAGAGCTGTCAACGCTCCCCGCGGATAACCTCACAAGATTGGAATTATTTATAGACAGAAGTGTCTTAGAACTTATTTTCTTTGACACCGCAGCCAGGGCAGAGTAATGGATAGCTCTACAGGATGGGCTTTCAAAACCACTCAATTAGGAGCAATGAGGTGCAAAATTACATGTGCGAAGACACTGAAACGTGGATGTTTGAGATGGAAAGAGCCTTGCTGGCCTGGCAGCACCATCCTGTTCCCTATGCAGCAGGAATAGAGCTCATTTCTAAATACCCTGATGTAAAATTGTTCTTTCTTACAGGTATTTTGTAGATATGCATGAGGCATGTAGCCTGAAAGTGAGAGCTAATTAGGCTATTTGCTGTTCTGGATATTTTTTTGTGTGTATAAATTCCTGTCCACACAGGAATATTAGCTTAGGTGAACTCCTGCATTTGAGATGGAGTTCTTGTTTTTGACTAATTCCTTGGTATAGGAGTAAGAATAGCTTTTTCCCGAAAGGGCATATCCATCTGATAAGGTAGTCAAGCAGAGAGGGAATCAGAAATTGTTTACCTAGGAGTGCAGCAATCAAGCTTGCTTTATTTTTTTATTATTCTTGCTATTTTTCACAATGTAATATATATAAAAAAGTTACTAATTTGAAAATTACTGGTTTGCTCCTTGAATAAGGAAACATTTGTCTCAGCAAGAAACGTATTTTTCCTATTTTTTTTTTAGAATGGACTTGCATTTGCTGACCCTTGTGGTTTTAAAGGACTAGGCTTTCCGACCAAACTCCATTTCCAGAGGGGAAAAAAGAAAAAAAATTATCCCTGCAGTTCTGCTTTTCCTGATTATGGCTGAACTTCGATCTTGAAAGAAGAGTCCAGCTCAAAGCTTATATTTTAGCTATTCTTGAGTCTCACACTGAGCTTTATCCAGGATGTCTCTCTTTTGCTGAATAAGTTTCATAAGGAAGAAAGAAAAGGAAAAAAAAAGATGAAGGAAGGCAAACCAGTGCACGGAAAACTGGCTGCAGTGGAGTCATTTCCCCTTGCTGTGCTGCAGAATGTGATGGCATTATTTTTCATGGAGCAGAAGGGGCAGCTCCCTGCTAAAGGTCATAAAGATGCTCTCACTGTTATTAGGACCCAATTGCAGCAGGGAAGATTTGAATGGCAAAGGGCTCCCCACACAATCAGCTGGCTGATTGGATCATCTTGAAACACAAGCTGCTTCATTCCCCTCTCTTTTCCTGCTTCACCCTCTGCTTTCTTCATATCTCATCCTTCTTTTACTGCGATGCAGACATGTGATACGAGATTCTGTATTAGCCCTATTATCAGTACTTATTATAAGCCTAGGGGGGTTAATCAGTAGGGCAAAATCCATCTGGAAAGTGGCAGAAAATGAATGCAAGCGCAGAGATTTGATTGCATTTTGAAGCATCAGTGCTAGGAGTCAGCTGGAGAGGACACCAGTGGGGAGAAGAGGTCTGGACACTTATGTTGTATTTTTGGGGGGACAACATCTGGCCTCTCAAACAGCCAGGATAAGGGACAGCTCCGTAGCTGGAATATTCCCTGTATTCAGTGAGGTTGGTCTTTGCTGACCCTAGCAGCACCATGGTGCTGCTGTCAGCTAGTCCCTTCCATCTCTCTCTACTTCATACATCTAGATGCAAGTGTTGCCATTTGATTAAGCCACTCTTGCTCCCTTTGCAGCCAGAGGCAGGAAATAGGCAGTTTTAAAGCAATTCCCCAGTCTATTTTAGGTGCTGAGGTTAAGATGAACTGTGCTGCTATATGACATGATTCCTCCCTAACTTATCTGTGTTGTTAGAGGGATTGAGACACAGCCCCACTAAAACTTTGCTGAGCCTTGTGGACCTATCAGTAAAATGATTTTTGACAAAGCATTTAAGAATAATAAAAAATAAATAAAAAGGGCTATTCCTTGCAAATGATTGGTTTAACAGATGTACTGGGAAGCACTGCTGGTCTTCCATAGGCCAGTTTTCCATGCAATATTCCAGGAATGGAAGAACTGGCAACCACTGGCGCAGGACAGGCCCTCTTCTGAATCTTCCTGACATCTCTGTTTTGGCTTGGGGTGAGTTTCTGTGCCGCACTCAGGATTCCACCCCAAATCCTGATCTCTAACCATGAGGAGGCCGTAGGGCAGGAGCTGGTTGGCACCACCGCGTTGGTCCTATGTCACGTTGCCAGCCGTGGCCCTGCTCCCTCTCTGCACCATCGCTCCTGCAGAATGAGGAACGTGCTGGCGTGGAGGCAACACCATTCATCTCCCTTCTCTGCTCATTATGTGCCGGCGACAATGAGTCAACATTAATGAGGCAATTTTGGGTCATTTCCACTTTGCATGCACAATAATTATTTTCAAGCCCTTGCAAAGCAGCCCCTAATTAAGCTGATAGATTTCAGCGAGGTCTTGCAAGACTAAACCCTCTTCCTCTTCTATAGGCATAGGATGGCCTGCAAAGCCTGTTGTGGCTGAGCTATGCAAGGCCCAGAACAGATTTCAAATTCTTCCCTTTGGAGGGTTTTAATAGGCTGGATTTTAATAGGCTGAACAAATGGGAACTTTTGGTGAAATCAAAGATAAAGAAAGAGGCAACACATGGAAAGCAAACAATAGCCATGACAACAAAAATAATACCAAAAAAAAAGAACCAAACCTAATTTGCTTAAATGCCCTAGAACAATGTGATATCAAACACGCAGGAGAACCAGATGAAACTCATTAATTTACCCAAGTCAGGAATGCCTGCTCTTGAACATGCAGGCAGGAAACTGGTTTATTTTGCAATCAGAGTTAAATAAGGGCTGACATTTCTGTGTGTTGCCCCCTGCTCTGTAAGCAGCCCAGCTGCAAAGGGACTGTCTAAATGCGGCATCTCCAAGATGTTGTGCCACACTGGAGTCCTATTTCTTCTCAGTGATGGTCATTGAACCAAATACAGGTCAAGAGCCTATTGCTACCAGCCTTAAAGACAGCAGCAGCCTTAGATGAGCCTGGAGGAGCCTATACTTTAAAGCAAAATGGTCTCACTGTCTGGACTATGCTGCTGTCTTTGGAGCAAGCTGCTACAGCTGCTTTGGAGTTGTTGCATGAACAGATTATAATGAATGAGCTCAGACACAGCTGCTTCTTGGGTGTAAACTTGAGCAAAAGCATTGCAGCTGGTCTGAGCTTAGCTCAGGAGCAAAGGGCATGAGTCTAAACCAGATTACCTGCCTTATCTGCAGGCTAGGAAGAGCACGGAGGCAACTCATGAGTCTCTTCTTACAACATGGCCTTCTGCATGTGTCTTTAGTCATTGACAGTATGAGATCTGTGGCTACTTACCGATTTGTGGGCCAAAACCAGAAGCAAAGTAGGAGCCTACGGCCTTGTCTGGATACCTTTCATAGTCCAGTCCACAGCCCATTCGGGAACAGGTAATGAGAAAGGCTGATCCATCCTAATGCCACTATCAGGAGGAGCAAAGCTGCCCAAATGTGTTTTTGAGAGGGTCTGGTGATCTTTGCTGGCTCCTCCGGAGCTGCTGGAGGCCACACACTGATGTGAGCACCAGGCATACGAGGTGATACAGACCGAGCGGGAAATCCAGCTACGCTGATCTGTCCTGAAAGCATCTGATTCTGTCGTTTCTCCTCTTATTCACTAAATGCTAAACCCCATGTACAAAATATTCTCACTTGTGAATTCTCCCAGCCAAAACCCACCTCCCTGGATGTCTCTATGCAAGACAAATGCCAAGACACTCCCCACAGCAAGTTAGGAGCAGTCAGCTCTTGTAGGAGCTCATCCCATTATGCTCTGGAGTCTCTTTTTGATCCGAGGGGAAATACAGGTCATGCAGCATGGAAAAGACAGAAGAACTCAAAGCTGAAATGTGCAGGGCAAAATCAATGCTGTCAATAGTGATATAAAACCCCTGTTGACCCCAATGGCAGAGCTGTGGCAGGTTGAGACATCACTCAGGGGTCAGGACTGGAACAGAGAGCAATGCAGCGACTGGAACATTCCCATTTTTGTGAACCAGCACCTTTTGTAGACCATTTCTGCCTCCCCCTCAGACTGTCTTCAGGGATCGTACCTGGAGCCTTTCGCTCTCTACATCTCAGTATTTTAGATGCCACCTTTCAGCATGATTTTCCTTCTCCCTTTTTCCCCTTTTCGTTTGTTGTGCAATATCACCAAAGACAAAAACAGAGAGAGTGACAACTGGAAGCTTGTGAGCCATGCGGGCAAAATGTGCCCAGAGCATCAAGTACATCGGCTTGGATATAGAACATTGATTTCTTTTTATCAGACTGCTTATTAGCTACACAAGATTTTCTCTTAAGGAAAAAAAAAAAAGGGGGCAAAATGAGCCCAAAGAAAACAGTGAGAGATAAAGGGAAGGATGTTTGCTCAAATTATTTGTCATCCTGAAATGCTTTTAGCTCCAGATCTCAGGTAGGGAACATTTCCCTATCTTCTTTTTTGGTAATTAAATGAAATAACTGGCACTTTGCCAGACATTCTTTATACATCAAATTAATATCTTTTCATCTTCCAGAGATAATACATGAGCTGGAGGAGTCAGATCGGAACATGAATATCTTTGTTGTAAATCCAACTCCAAGGAACATATTTGCTGTAATAAAACCAAACCGTTTTAAAAGGCCTTGATTTTCCATTGCAGTATAGTGGCTTGATTCCTGAATAGCATCACAAAGTTGGATATTCAGTGGGGATAGGTTGGTGGTTTTACCTATTGAATTAACAACTACTCCTGCAGCAACCCTTTACTTTCTGCCTGAGGCCATTTCTAGCAAGCGGCACAGCTGAAGACCCCTACTTTCCCCCCAGATTCTTTCTTTT
Source organism: Crypturellus undulatus (assembly GCA_013389825.1). NCBI lineage: Eukaryota > Metazoa > Chordata > Aves > Tinamiformes > Tinamidae > Crypturellus > Crypturellus undulatus. The sequence continues at coordinate 82,227 of VWPW01023219.1, forward strand.
GACTGTCTATTTAGCTATTATCATATTAAAGACTCCTTCTGGGTATCTCTCATCTTGGTTCTCATCATCAACAAGGAATGAGCTTCAAATCAAGCAGATTGAACGGTGGCTTCTCCACCAACCCTCCACAGTAACTGGTTTTACATGTCTTCTTAAAATCCCTTTCAAAAGCATCAAAGTACCCGCTAATTGCTAGGCCCTACCCCAGGAACATCTGGAGTGATCCACTGAGTGATCCATGGAACTTTTTTGGATTAATTGAATTCATAATTTTTCCTTGTTTCACTCTCACGTAGACTGTTAGGAGTCAAAAGAACTGTTGCCATCCCCAACTAGTATTGCTTGAGTTAATCCCTCTGCATTGCTCTGAACCGCTGGGTCTTTACCCTTTCCTAAGGTTTGGCAACACCCTTCTGAATCTCTTTTCTTTCTGCATGAACTGAATGAACTGAAAGAATCACCTACTCATGTCTGAGGCTGAGGAGACCTCAGGGTACAATGATTGCATCTTAGTAAGATCAGCTGCTGATACAACATTGAATTTCAAGCTCAGAGTATCTCAAGACCAATCTAAGGGAAAGGGTCTCAAAATGATTCCCTTGGATTCTGATTTGTAGACCAATAATCTGCAAATTAACAAATAAAGAGTAGCTTCAAGCTATCTGTTTCTGTTGGCAATGAGACCAAAGATGGACACAGAGAGGAAACTACCAGATTAAACTACCAGATTATTCAGAATATGGTCTTATTTCTTTTTTGTTAAAAAAAGTATACTTTGAGTGTTATGCGAATTATTCTGAATTCCTCTGTGGCAGAGTCACCTGGAGAAATGGTTCCTATGTGCACATGAGGCAGGACAGCAATTCATGGCCATTGCCATGGTCTGGCCAGCCACTGAGCACTTTGCAAGTTAGAACTTTAATTAGGAGCAGAAAGGCAATAAAGCAGATGAAACATTTGCCGTCCAAAAGACACCTGTTCCATTAGTCATAGGGAGATATGCACTAATTAACTGATCGTGCTAATAATCACATTGGATTTTNCCAGATTAACTCAAATTTTAACTGTGATTTCTTATTCAGAATATGGTCTTATTTCTTTGTTGTTAAAAAAGTATACTTTGAGTGTTATGTGAATTATTCTGAGTTCCTATGTGGCAGAGTCACCTGGAGAAATGGATCCTATGTGCACATGAGGCAGGACAGCAATTCATGGCCATTGCCATGGTCTGGCCAGCCACTGAGCACTTTGCAAGTTAGAACTTTAATTAGGAGCAGAAAGGCAATAAAGCAGATGAAACATTTGCCGTGCAAAAGGCACCTGTTCCATTAGTCATAGGGAGATAAGCACTAATTAACTGATCGTGCTAATAATCACATTGGATTTTGGCAATATGCTTATCAGAGGCAATTCTGGAGATGTGTGAGGGACGAGGCAACTCAATCCTGGAAGATTTATAGGGGACTCCACGTTGCAAATTCAAGAAAATGATTTGAAAAGCTCTCAGGATATTAGGAAGGGAATTGCGCTCCAAGATGAGAATAACAGGCTGACGCATCATGTTGTCAGGTTCTCTCTGAGGTTTTCAGTCCTTGCTCCCACACAGAGGAACGCGTTTCTTTGTATTCCGTTATTTGCTTGGGAACACAATGGTAAAGTCTGTGACAGCCTTAAATCTGTGACACTTTTCCTACCCTAGATACACTACAGATCTAACAGTGACCAGGATATCACCCAGGCATGTGTTTGCCACTGAATACACAGCAGTTTCCTGGTCCTTTGTGATTCCCAAAGGGTACGTGTGCTGTCAGGGAGGTTATTTAAAAGCTGCTACTAAGCAACGTTGCTTAACGAGATTCCTTTCTCATTTCTGCTAGCCGTGTTCCCTCAAGGATCCTGTGAAGGACGTTTTGATCAAAAATCTGCTCCCATTTTTCAGAATTAATCAATTAATTAGTGCCATGGCATGCTCTGGGGCCTGGAGCATCCATTAAATCATCTCTCTTGCTGCCCTGCCAGAGCAGTCCGTGGCTTGGCTCACATTTCTCCCGAAGGTCTGAGCAGATTTCCAGGGATAGCATGGGGTAAGAACCATTCCCAGTAGGAAAGTTCAGGTTCAGCCACCCTATTTGGAGGGTAGGAGTAGAGGGTAGGTTAATAGTGTGTATATAGCCCGCTCTGTGCCAGTTGGCTACAGTGACAGGCTGGTCCTGGGCATGTTTAATTACTAATGGGGAAATAGCCAAGGAGTTTTTTTAGTCAAGAGGCAGCTCAGGGTAACTCCTGCTGACCTTCCTCATACGTTCTCCATCAAGAATCCAGATTTTGGAGCTTTTCTTGGAAAGTTGCCATGAAAGTGTCTTGAGAAAAGCAAGATACCACCCTGTGCTAGGGCAGGTACAGGAGCATGGCTCAGCACGGCGCTAGCACAGCCTTAGCATTGTATTTTGTTTCTTATCTAATTGGTTTTATCACTTAAAAATAATCACTTCGTATCTCAAAGGCAGGTGGAGATGAATGCAAGTGGAAAGTTTGCAGAAGAGGATCTAGATGATGCTTTTGCATAGAAGGGACCCAAATTTCCAGCGTTCTGTGCATGCCCGCTGACCCACGTGGCATGGGGCAGATTCCTTGGTTCTTTGGAACAAGAGAAGGGCAAACTTGGCTCTATGCACAACTGGGGTTTCCAAATCCTTCCTGTCACCTGCGCCTTCAAAGCGTGGCACGTCGTGCGTCTCTCAGTGGGTGTCGAGTCCCCCGTGGGAATCTGGCCCTTATGTAACGATTGTTGTCAAATAAAATTAACTGCGGTCATCTAACTCGCATGGAGGCTGGTCACCCAAGCAGAACCATGTGACAACCTTTAATTAGATCTGCAATGATTGCCTGAACCGGGATGACTATTTGGTGGCTTGTTTGACACACACAACCTAAGTGGTTGAGTTGTCACGGCCCCCAAATGCTCCCTCCTAATGAGGGTTGGAAAAATTCGTCTGAAACTAATTGGGATTTGTGGGATTTTGTGCATTTTTTTACATGCACACATACACACATGCCTTCGAGCTATTCCCTCGCACAATCATATATGCACCCATTCTTTCACATTATTCTCCCAGATATGCACAATCGTGCCTTTGCACACTTGGTTTCTGCCCATCCCTTTCTCTCACACCCATCTTTAGAGTCACAGAATACTTGAGGTTAGAAGGAACCTGTAGAGATGGTCTGGTTCAACCTTCCTGCTCAGGCAGGATCACCAAGAGCAAGTGGCCCAGGACTGTGCCCAGTTATGTCTTGAATATCTCCAAGGATGGAGATGCCACAACCTTTCTGGACAACCTGGTGCTCAGTCACCCTCACACTGTAAAATTGAAGTTTCCATTTGTACCTGTTGCCTCTTAGTCCTATCACTGGGCACCTCTGAGAAGAGTCTGGCCCATCTTTGCACCTTCAGATATTTCTATGCAGCAATAAGGTCTCCACCAAAGCCTTTCTTCTTCAGGTTGGACAGTCCCGGCAATTTCAGCCTGTTCCTGTGCCAAATGTTCCAGTCCCTCAATCCCTTTGCTGCCCTTTGGTGGTTCCTCTCCTGTATGCAGGTGTGATCAGCCAGGTAGGCACAGCAGAAGGTGCCAAGAGAGGCACAGACAACTGACGCAAAACCTTCACGAGAGACCAGAAAAACACATTCTGCTACCGGTTGCAATTGTCTTAACGGTCAATTAAATTTCTTTGGACTGTGGCCAGTGTTGAGGAAAGCCATTCTTTAGAGTATGTCCAACCCAAAGCAGGAAGGAAACTGTACAATGTGAATGGGCTGGTCATAGGCTAGGGTACTTCTGTGTTGAGTTGAAGCAGAAGTTTGCACAGAAGGAGTGTAAATGGGGTCCTCAGTGGGATACAGTGAAGACTGTGGATTCATTTAGGATTGGAATACACACGATCAGAGGTGGAGATTAGTTTGAAGATGTTAGAAGTGAGGTAGGAGAGAGGAGGTAGAGATGGGATGGTGGCAGGGTCTGCTGGAATGGGCATTGCTGTAGGGTGGGATTCAGCCTGAGATACAAACACCTGCAAAATATCTTTGGAGTCCAGAAACAATTCAATCACTCTAAGCAGGCATTTAAATCCTAGTTGAATTAACCTATCTTAAACCATGAGGGTTCCGAGACATCCATGTCGAGATGACAGATTCTTCCCCAGAAACTATAGGGAAACCATTTGACTCTGGGCAACTGCGAGNGATGGGATGATGGCAAGGAGTGCTGGAATGTGCACTGATGTAGGATGGGATTCAGCCTGAGATACAGACACCTGAAAAGTATCTTTGGAGTCCAGAAGACAATTCAATCACTTTAAGCAGGCATTTAGGCCCTAGATGAATAGACTTATCTTAAACCATGAGGGTACCAAGACATCTATGTCGAGATGACAGATTCTTCCCCAGAAACTATAGGGAAACCATTTGACTCTGGGCAACTGCGAGCTAGGCAGAATACTTTAAAGACCTCAAGTAGCATGATACAGAGTACTTAGGCAACCAAACTGAGCTCCTCATGTCTTTCCTCTGGAAATCTGTTATTTATTGGGTTTTGTCACCATGGAGGGAAATTTCTCCTTCCCTGAATCCATTTTCCAGAAGAGGAGGCATAGAATGGTGAGGTGAGTCCCTCTGCTCATGACAAGGAGAAACCAGGAGTCCTGAAACTCTGGTTCTTGCTCCAACCTCTGCTTCAGACTTCCATATTTTAGCTAATCACACTTTTTTCTGCTCTCTCTCTCTTCCCTCAGAGCTGGTATCCATATTGTGGATAAAACCTTGGCTATGGTCCTACTAGGTCTTCGCTGATCCATTCAGTATTTTGGCATCTGGCAGAAGGAGGCTTTCCAGAGCAAGACCTTTGAGTTTTAGCTTGGTAGAAATAAAAGGGAAGGAGAAAGCTGGCACATTCATATTCTCATTGGCCCCAGTCTTCTTCTCCACCCACACAACAGCTTCTATCCCATTGAACCCCATCTTTTTCATAAGCTCGAGATGGCTTCGTTTTGTTTAACTTCCCCTTTGCAATTCTTAATGAGCATCCTTCAGGCTTTATTTAGAGCCAGCAGTGATTCCCACTGGGATATTGCCAGGCAAGGAATTAATTTTTTTGGATGGAGATGATTAGGGGTCAAGGTGACTGTTGCATGTTTAGACAAAGCCCAGATGTTGGTCTGATTGTTCACAACATCTGGTTATGATGAAGGACTACACTGGATTTTTATTTAGAAAGTCCTTGTGGACACAAATGGGCCAACGTGGGGGAAAATAAATGTCAGAAGAGCAAGGATCTATCAATTTTCTTACACATTTAATAGTCAACATATCCATTAAATATGTCATATATCAACTGTTAGTAGATATAACTGTTATTGGTATCCTTGCATGTATTATATTTACATTAGAGTTTCTTATATCACAAGCGCATCTAATATTCAGCCTCACAAGGTTGAATGCTATGATCCTGGCTTTGTATTTCTTGTAGAAGATACTGCTTCCCTTGGAGAATCAGCCTTTTATTATTCTGCTTTACTGCTACATATTACAACTCACTTGTCTGGATAATATTTTAATCAACGGCGGTGACAGATGATGCAGAAGTCTGTCTCCTCTGCCAGGTGATATGCAAAAGCCTGAAACTTGGGAGTGACAGGCTGTCAAGCGGCTCCTCTGCAGGAGAATTTCAGTCCTATCTATTAAAACACGTGGTCGACAGCACCTGTCCAAAGCATCACGTTCTGAAAGAAACAGCACAGCGAGAGTCTGCAGAGCTTCATTTTAGTCCCTAAACTCTACTTTCTCCAGCTTCGTGTCTTTGATGGCTGTTGGCAAACTCTTGTGGTGAGAAATGAAGAAGGAGAGAGCTTGGTTTGGCTGATAGCTTTATTTACTTTCTCATGTTTGCCCTACATCTTTGTCCTACAGGGGAAAATGAAGTTGAACTCACCATAAAGGTCTGGAAATTAAGTGGAATCTGAAGGAAAATGGAAACAAGAATAGCCCCATGAGTGGGACTCAGCGTTACCCCCAGATGAGTTGAATGACACATAGAGCAGTACCTGGCTCCCCTTGCAGTGTCCAGATGACTAAGCTTAAATGGAGTTGTTGACTTTGGATAAAATAAATCCCCACCTTCCCCTCTGGGAAGGCTTCTGAATAGTCCTATTTGACCCACTGTGCTCATCTCTGTTATGGTATAGAGATCCTGAATAATCAAATGAATGTGGTAGGGACATTTCAGTAGCCAGATGAGTGTCTACTCAAAGTGAATTTGATTTCTCAGCGCCCGCCTGTGCACCAGGGCAGCAGCAGCTGTATAGTCCAAAGGAATGAGGAACTACCAGGACATTGGCTCTAAATATCCCTTATGCAACTGCTACCCCATGCTCATAGTGATGGGCTATAAATCAGCGGCTATAAATCCTGAAGACCCCTATTGAGTGTAACACAGTTTTAAGAATACATGAGAACATCTGATCAGAGTCAAGAGATGAAGCTTGAGGGTTTCACTACTCTGCTGCACTGCTCCAATGCATTTTTTCTCCCTCTTTGGGGATGCGGAAGGGTAATCTTGAGGAGGAACCTGGTTTCAGGGAATATTTTCTGTTTTAGGAGAGACAAAAAAAATGCATACTTTGGATCATACAGATGTCATCGGAGCCAGGAGTCCCATTGGCTTCTATCTAGAAATTCTGGATGCAAAAATAACTTAGAATATAATGTTCACTCCATTGCATTTGCCTCAACAAGAAGGGATGAATAATCAAACCTCAGGGCCTTAACCTATCCAAACAATAAAAGTTAAGGAAAAGCAAAAACAACACTTAGGAGACATGAAAAGGATGGGGTGACACAGCAAATACACTGTTCCTTGGTTAGCTTATGACTCTGTCAGTCTTCTGCTACAGCATCCCCAGCCTTCATTAGCACTAAGAAATCCTTCATCATTTCTGTCCTCCAGCCCAAGGAGAATAATATGATATCCAAGGTCAACATAATTACCTGTTACTTCTCATTAGAGAAATTGTGGAAATCATTAGGCTCCCCACCCCTTTCATTGCAAATGATTTATGAGGAGGTTATTTATTCCCTCCTCTTTCTTCTTGAACACCTTTCTAATTAGAAGTGGCACATTGAGGTCCCTGGTTCTCCAGACCCGACGTGCATTTTCCAAGGGGGAGATCTGATTTATTGCAAAAGGGAGAGCCTGACAAGGTGGCAAATAAAACAAGGAGCATTTTAAAGGAATAAAATCTGGGTTTAGGGATGATGTTGGAGAAATGCTTCTGCTCCAAGTCCTCCATCCACAGAGCACAAGACTTAGCAAAAAAAATGCTGTATAGGGAAGAACTTAGGAGTTACATATTCAGTTCTTGGCCATCCAAATTAAAAGATGGATGGAGTAAATTGCTTAAATCACTCGGTTTCCTGTCCATAGAAAGGCAGTAATTTTGCTCCACTCAAGTTACAAACTGCTTCCTAGTGGTTAGCTATTTTTCTAATTGTAAGGCTACATATTTTATTAGCAATACCAAACTGTAGTTGCACTTGATTCTAGGTATTTCTAAGCATCTGAATAGTTATGCTTGTCAAGGCCAAAGAAAACTATCCACAGATTCACATTAAATTGGAGAATTTAAAAATTTCACCACTATGTGATGTTTAATACAGTGTCCGTCTTGTTACTGTACTTTAGCCCTCTAATAAGCAACTGTGTGACCAGCTGCATCCTTGACATGCTAATCCCATTTTTCCTTCTCTTTTGGAGAGAGGGATGAAGAAGCTGCTTCCAGTTCCTGTGGATTTTGTCTGGCATCATAATCATATGGTGAGACAGTCTCAAGAGCTTCTGTGCACATGTAGCTAAGCAGCTTAATTTGTAGAGCAATTTCCCTGCCAAGCTGTTAGCAACATGTTCAGGAGGTGGACGGATAAACAGGGAGCTGCGCAACTTAAGGGCCTGTCCTCAAGTCATCATGAACATATTGTGAGACAAAGCAACTTCAATAGAAAGGAAGAGACACATGCCACAAAGGGAATGGATAAATACAATCTGGATATAATTAATAAAGTCCTGATCTTACATTAGTTTTGAACTCTTTTCCATGGGTTACTCAGTTTGTAAGAGCTCCCTGATTGTGGTCATGCAGAAGCTCTTGGTGTAAGTACAGCTATTAGCATGAGATCTTTTAAAATTGAAAGAGTCAATTAAAATTAAAAGAAGTCTGTCACTCTGCTTGGGCTCAGCAGCCTGGTTCAGAAACCCCAGAAACCCATTTCTTCCGAGTCTTTTTTTCTCCCCTGCCAATGAGGTCTGCTTTCATTTACCCCCTGCACAAAACCGTTGCACCAGTGGCCCTTATAATTATAGGATTGGTCGTGCTGGATGTTCGCTGTCCTCCTGGGAATGAATGGGCAGGAATTCTTTCCTGCTGTTGCTTTGTTTTGGTCCTCCTTCCTTTCTTGCCCTATGCCTCAGGGGGTCCTATGGGTTGGATGCCTGAGCTCAGCTGGTTCCTGGTCCTTGTTGATCTCTGACAGCCTTTGGCCAAGCTGTGGAGTAAGCCACAAGCTCTGGGGGGCTCTTAATCCAGGGTGTCACAACCCGCCTAAGCACAATTAGGTCTTACCTTGCACCAGAAAATAAACACCTGTGGCCAAAGGAAGGTGAAAATCCACTTCTCTAGCAGTGCTTGGCTGCAGATTGAGATAGACCCTCAAGACTGAGTCCATGGTTGCCTCCGGACCCTCTCTCATAGCCATTCCCCATGTCCGAGGCTTTCTCCAGCCCTTCCAGGCCTGGTGCCCTTTCCTCTGCCTTCTCTCCAGCTGATCCAGGTCAAAGTGAAATGTTGACACCTGGTGGCTTTCTGGCCTGGGGAGGAAATTTAGCTGTCTCTGGGTAGAGAGGACAGTATTGTACAGGGCAGATGACATGAACACCACGATGGGGTCATCCCTCCATTGCTACCTGCTCTTCTGGGATGGGAGATGCCCCTCTTGATGCATTTATGCAGTGCTTCTCATGGCAAAATCCTCATAAAGACCTGCTGTGGACCCAGCTGAGGCTGAGAATGCTCCCTGTCCCCATGCCATAGAATCATAGAATGCCTAGGGTTGACAGGGACCTCTAGAGGTCATCTAGTCTAGTCATCTAGTCCATCCTGCACACGCAGGCCACCTAGAGCACGGGACACAGGGCTGCATCCAAGCGGGTCTTGAAGATCTCCAGAGAAGGAGACTCCANCTCTCATAGCCATTCCCCATGTCCGAGGCTTTCTCCAGCCCTTCCAGGCCTGGTGCCCTTTCCTCTGCCTTCTCTCCAGCTGATCCAGGTCAAAGTGAAATGTTGACACCTGGTGGCTTTCTGGCCTGGGGAGGAAATTTAGCTGTCTCTGGGTAGAGAGGACAGTATTGTACAGGGCAGAGGACATGAACACCACGATGGGGTCATCCCTGCATTGCTACATGCTCTGCTGGGATGGGAGATGCCCCACTGCATTTATGCAGTGCTTGTCATGGCAAAATCCTCACAAAGACCTGCCGTGGACCCAGCCGAGACTCAGAGAATGCTCCCTGTCCCCATGCGATAGAATCACAGAATCGCAGAATGCCTAGGGTTGACAGGGACCTCTAGAGGTCATCTAGTCTAGTCATCTAGTCCATCCTGCACACGCAGGCCACCTAGAGCACGGGACACAGGGCTGCATCCAAGCGGGTCTTGAAGATCTCCAGAGAAGGAGACTCCAGAACCTCTCTGGGCAGCCTGTTCCAGGGCTCTGTCACCGTCACTGTCAGGAATTTTTTCCTTAAGTTCCTGTGGAACTTTTTATGCTTCAGTTTGTGGCCATTTCCTCTCGTTCTGTCAGTGACCACCAGTGAAAAGAGGCCAGCCCCATCCTCCTCACTGCCTCCCTTGAGGGACTTGTACACACAGATCAGGTCCCCTCTCAGCCTTCTCTTCTCCAGGCTGAACAAGCCCAGCTCCCTCAGCCTCTCCTCACAGGGCAGATGCTCCAGGCCCCTGATCATCCTCGTCGCCCTGCGCTGGACTCTCTCCAGCAGCTCCACATCCCTCTTGTACTGTGGGGCCCAGAACTGGACACAGTGCTCCAGATGTGGCCTCACCAGGGCTGAGTAGAGGGGTAAGATCACCTCCCTCGACCTGCTGGAGATGCTCCTCTTAATGCACCCCAGGATGCCATTGGCTTTCTTGGCCACGAGGGCACACTGCTGCCTCATGGTCAACCTGTCGCCCACCATGACGCCCAGGTCCTTCTCCAGCAGGTCGGTCCCCAGTCTGTACTGGTGTCTGGGGTCATTTCTCCCCATGTCCTTGCTGAGGCCTGGGTGCTCTGCGAGAAGGCAGCTCGTCCCGCTTGGCCCGTGTCAGCGAGCGAGCAGCCAAGCTCGTGTTCGTGCCCGGCGGGCCCCAGCGGTCGGGCTCTGAGCGCCCAGGCGCCGTCAGGAATGTTTTGATGCACAGACATGCTTGTTCGACACCGCCTCAGCTCCGCGCTAATTAAATCCAAAGGGTAATCATTATTTCATTGAGTTTCCTCCAGCACTGTAATTCCATCTCTGCTCTGGCAGAAAGCCCTGGACTGAGAAGCAGTTACAGGGCAGTGTTTTAGGCTGATTTTTTTTTCCTCTCCTCTATTCCTCTGTTTTAGTTCCTTCTTTCTAAGGACAGATAGCAAGAGGTGTTTCTTCATGCAATGAGTAATTTCTTGCTGCAGACCAGTGGGAGTGTGAAAAACTCACACACGTTCAAAGAGAGACTGGGAAGGCTCATGGAAGAGAAATACATTGAGAATTTCTAAAAACTACCTCACCTTTGGAGCTTCTCGAGGATACAGGAATACAATTTGAAGTGGGGGAAGTACTCTAAGGAAACAGCACCTACACTCTTCTCATACTGTTCCCTGGGATGCTGCTAGAGATATAATACCAGGTGGACTTCAGAATATGCTTTTATTTGTCCTTCCATCCCAATAGGATCACACCAGCAATATGACATAGTCACTCCATGACATTTACAGGGTCCCTTTTGCCCAGGTAGCATTATGCAGGAGAGGTTTAAAGAAATGTTGCTCCTTTTGGGAGCCAGGGACCTGAGACAGCAGAGAAGAGAGTCTGGTCTTAAAGAAAATGCTGGTGAGACCCTCCAACTTCAGCTCTGAAACAAGAGGAACCAATGAGATTGGTTCAGCTCTGAAACAAGAGGAACTGAGACTAGCATCTGCACTGTGGTTTGGACCATCTCCATGTTCCAGACTCGCAGTGGCTCTATGCAGTAGGAAAACAAGGAGATTAATTTCAGCTGAAGTACCTGGTACCTCCCTATGCATTTCTGATCTGCACTAGAAGACACGTCCTCAAGATTGGAGCCGACTTTCCTCCTCCCTTCCGCATCCAAGCAGCTTTCTTTCTCCAAGAGGACATGGAGCCACCCTGGGACATCGGTGTCTCTGCAACACAGAACATTGCAAACAAATTCCTGCATGTGAGTGTGTGCTGACCGGGATTGCTCCATCCTCACTCTGCTCCTGTCTGGAAAAGGGACGCGTGTTGAGCTGGGCCTCTGGATCACTAACAACAGGGGCAGTCTGAGAGCTGAGCAAAAATTGGATTTTTTGCTTCAGTAGCTAAAATTAAAAAGATAAAAAAAGCCCCTGCTCTATTTTAAGCAAAAAAATGCGTTTCTAGGGGATTTCTAGTGAAATGATATAAAAAAATCAAATCTAAAGTGACTTCATTGTGAGCTAATTCTTAGTATTTTGTTTCCATCCATAATGAAATACTTTATTTTAATTCTGTACTATTTAGTGTGCTTTAGTCTTTTCTCTTTCTCTCTCTCTTCTTTTTTTATATATATGTATATTTTTTAGTACTAAACTAGACACTCGGCTACCACACTTCATATCTGACATGTCTGAAGTGGGACTTTTGACCAGCCCGCCAGAGCTGGAGGCTGCACAACAACTCAGTCTCACAAGTAGTTTTGGTCCCTGTGAAACTCCCTTTTCTACTTAAATTAGTTATAGACTCTTCTAGGTAGATTCTATGGAAAGCTGAATCTATTTGTACTGGGATTCAGGAAAGCAAGACTTTCCCGGAGCTGCCCTGAGTGTGCATCAAAACCCAACCCAGTTACTTTAGCTCCTGGCCTTTCCCTAAACCTTTTTTTCCATGGGATCTTCGGATCATAGATTGCAGACCAGACAAATCATCTAGCCTTCTTGCTCCAGAGGGCAACTGTGGGTAAATAAAAGATGCACTAAATGATCCTCACCCTTCCTACAAGGAAAGATATGGAATTTGTTTGGAAAACGCAAGTACCCCCAGGTGACCCGTGCCATGCAGCACTTCCCAGCAGATACTATCTCAGGACTAACTTTGAGTGATTAGCCGAGTTAATTAACTATGGGAAATCCAATGCTCTGGCTTTCTCACTTTAAGGTTAGAGATAATATGCTTCGTACTGTTGGTGTGTCTCTGCCACATTTTGTCATAGAAATGTGCTCTTTCTGATTCAATTTCCCATTTGTGAGAAAGAATTCAATGTCCCTGCACTGGAGAAATGTCTTGCTGTCATCTCTGTGCAACCACTTCAGTCTGGGCCTCCTCTAGCAATTTTGTAATTCATCTCAGGAAATTTCTGATGTCCCAGATGTTATTGTCTTGGCTGATCATCCTCAGCTCTCCCTATAGCCACTGCAGAGAAACAGACACTTTTAAGGATCCTTCATCTGACACATTTTGCCCCTTCCCTATGGGGTCAGATGAATCTCAGCCCTGTCTCTTGGTGGCTCTTGACCATTCTCTTCTCTAGAGGTAACAAATATCATGCATCAACATGCCTGATTTTCTAGATTCTACCTTTGGCCATGTCCCACTTTTTTTCCTTCATCACCCCTTATTATTTATCTGCTTTTTTCAAGACTTGGCTGTGTTTCCTCCTCTGATGCTCTCTTGCTCACAGGACACACTTTGACTTGCTGAGTGTCATTCGGTTGCTGGTTCACTGCTCTTACAGCCTGCCCCAGACAGGGAGCCCCATGAGTCTTTTTGTGCTTTTCTCATGTTCTCAGTAAGGTTTTAAACCCTTTTGGGTCAGGAAATGCCTTTCCATCCTCTATCACTTTAGTGTGATCAGACCGCATCTATTTAGTGCGTATAAATACCAGGCAAAACCAGAAACCCCCAAGTAGTTCAGTGATTCAAATGAGGTTTGAAGAAACAAGGAGGCTTATCTATCTTCCAGTAGGCTAATGGGATAAAAACCAGGAATTTCTGAGCTCTCTTCCCAGCACTGACTTCATGCTCTTGAGCAGGGCTCTTAACCTATATCGTACGTTTCTCCTTGATTTGCCTGCTATGTCATGCACCAGATGAAGATAGATTCCTTACACAGAGCAGTTTTTGCTTCCTAAATCCAGAGACTGTACAATCACAAGGCACCATCAGGATCATCTTATCTGACCTCCTCTATAGAGAAAAAGGATTTTTCCCAGAAACAGGATTAGAACAACTCCTTTTGAGATATCTAATCTTTGTTTTAAGATATCAAGCCCTGGTGATTTGGCAGTCTTCCTGATAAGCTGTTCCAGTAGTTATTAACCTTCATAGCCGTGAGCTGGCGTCCTCTTCAAAGTTCTAATTGATCTAGCTCTATCTTCCCATCATCGTGGCTTCTTATTCTTCTTATCAGTATGATATCCATTCTTCTGCCCTAGTACTAGATAACAGATAGTTTTCTATATGTAAATACCCATATGTAATGATCAGGTCATCTCTCAGCCTTCTCTCTGATGAATAAGCTTAGGTTCTTAAAACTCTACATTGACAGGTTGTACTTCCAAACCTGGTCTTTTCTGTGATCTTCTGTTATTTCTAGTGTGGGCAGCAGAATTGACTCACCACCCCCAAGGCTCCAGTCTACCCAAGCAAGAGTCCTTTCTTCTTTTACTGGATCTTTCCCTTTTTTGGCTGCCCAAGTCCATTCTAGACCTCTTCCATCACACCAGTTTCTCTGGGAGCATAGGTTGGCCTCTTGCTCTGTCCTACCCAACTGCAGTTGAGGACAGTCTCTCCCCCTTTAGGTGGAATCCATTGAGTTTGTTCTCAGATGCCTTATCTTCNCAGGTTGGCTTCTTGCTCTGTCCTATAACTGCAGTCGAAGACAGTCACCCTTTGGGTGAAATCCACTGAGTTTGTTCTCAGATGCCTTATCTTCCTCGAGGTGGTGCAAAATGGCATTTTATAGGACAATGATCCATTTAACTGGGCAACAGGGGCAATAACAAAGATTCATCTATTCCCAGCCTCTGTGCTGTCTGCAAGACACCTATGGTGCTTGGATGCCACCTCAATCCCTGGATGCATCTCAATACCACTGGACTGAGTTTCCTGCTGGTCTCAGCCTTCTGCATTGAAACTATCTGTGTCTTTGCAGGCAACACATTTCCTATCTGCAGCCTCTCCTCCTCTGCGTGTCTTTCTGGTTCTTCCTCCCCAGTTCAGCATTTCCCGAGCAACGTGAGCCCTTTAATCCTCTGTGTCTTCCTCTGTGTCCATCTGGTTCAACTCTGCTGTCTGTGTTAAGCTCTCTCTGCTAAGGAAACGGTTTTAACCCCATCCCTTCAGAAGCACGTTTCAAAATCTGTCAAGGGGCTAATTCTGACACCACTTAATGCATGTTTCGCAGATCTCATATAACTAGTTTGGAAAATTAAATGCCTTGGAGTGATTGCAATGTATTAAACCACCACAGATACCTTTATCGGCAAAGACTCAGAGGTTAAAATATAATGAATGCTGCTGATGATTTTCTGCTCTGCCACATGACTGTGTGTATAGACGCATGTTCATTTGTCCAGATTACGGCCTTGTTGATGAAATCTCAAATTAATTGTTCTATGATTTTGCTTAGAACGGATGTGTCTCACTCTTCTGGTCGTCCTTTTACTCTGTCCATACTGCTGTCCCTCTGGCCCTGCACCAGCCCACTCCACTTCCCTAAGGTTCCCTGAGACTTGTTAGATTTAATGTTAATGGCTCTTTGGGTCATGTCCCTATGGCTCCTGGCAGGGAGTTTTCCAGGCCTATTGATCTGCAAGATGTCATTATAGCAAATAATTTTCCCTTGCTGCATAGAGCTGGCTTTTTGCTCCATCCACTCATCATGGTGCCTTCTTCCAAGCAGAGACTGGAGAGGTCTATTAAGGATTTCTGAGTCAATAGTTATGATCCTGCTGTCCGCACGCAGTGATCAGGTTAGTCCTGATCTTGTCCTGCTCTTGTCCATATGATTTTTTTTTTTTAAGATGCCTTTAGACTCAGGCCTGAAGCCTCCAGAGGATGAACCAGACTATTCTATCCCATCAGGGATCTGTTAAACTTCATCTGATTTTAAAGGCATTCACACTCTTTCTCCAATGCTTACCTAATATTTTCTGCCAAAAAAAAGGAGTTAACTTGAGCTGCGGGTTGAATCTTAATTACAATTTTTTCTGTATCTCCAGCAAATCAGTCCTCTTTAATAAGATACAGCAGGAGGAAAAGATTTTTGCCTGGTGTTGGGGCAGGAGCAGTGTGGGTGGATGACTTCTTAATTTCCCACTGCCACTGCATGTGTCTATGGCGGATGCTCTCATCTTCACTCACTGACAGTCCTTCAGTTTTGTTCTAGAGTTTCAAACTTGACAGGTTTTATGGATTTGGAAAGGGGAGGATGAGCAGTAAAAACAAATACAAGAGGAAAGCAAATTTACTTCTCATACAACCAGCACTCCAGAGAGGTCTATGGGCAAGTTTCTACTGGGAAAGACTGGATGGGCTGGCCAGAGGACTCCAACTTTTTCTGATGAAGGGGAAATCTCTGCTCTTGAATGAAGCTATGCTTTGCAAGGAGGTCTTTGAATCTCAGGATTGTTTTTATTTTTGAAGAGGGATATTTGAAGAGGGATTCTTCAACAAAGCCATCCCTCTGTTTTACATCTACTTGTTCTTTTCCTCGATTGCTCCTCTTCTGGGACAGCTTTGGGTTTGGATTCTCTCCAGTCAGGGCTGATTGCCCCCCTGTTTGGTGTCTAAACAGCCCCTGGAGCTGTCCCCAATGCTGTCCCAGGCACGCAGACTCATCCTCCCATTTAAACCAGGAGGGAGGGAAATGTGATGTGGAGAGACCCAAGCTGGTGGGATACGAGCCAGGCAGGTCCAGCTGCAGCCAGAATGCCTTGGCCAGGTGTCAGCTAAGCCCTATGCCAAAGCTAATAAGCCTACCAGGAGCCAGGACTTCCTTGCTTGGATGAAAATCTGGGCTAATTCTCCTTGGCTGGCTCCAGAGCTGGGCTGGAAACTGCATCGCTGCTCTCTGCCGGGTAGAACTGCTGCTTCAGATGGGGCAACCTCCTTTGCAGCAGGTAAGAGGGGGATACGTGGCCTTGAAATGTGGGGATATCACTGGACATGGCTTGAGGAGATGAAATGAAGAAATTTCCACCTTCTTTACATCAGGTTGCTTAGACTGTTACTGTAATTCTGATTTCTTCTGGCCCCTGGGTTAGCATGAGACCAAGACAGTTGGGATGCTTCTATTCTGTTTTGTGATGCTGGC
Organism: Crypturellus undulatus; assembly: GCA_013389825.1. Classification (NCBI taxonomy): domain Eukaryota; kingdom Metazoa; phylum Chordata; class Aves; order Tinamiformes; family Tinamidae; genus Crypturellus; species Crypturellus undulatus. The sequence continues at coordinate 98,888 of VWPW01023219.1, forward strand.
ACAATGCAGTTTACCCCTGATTTTAGCTTCACAAAGGGTAAATCTGAAGCAATTCCAGGCAGATCTTTTGCAAATCTACCTTGTTTGCCCAATTTAACTGGGGGATATTTTTCATGCATAAGTCACAGGAAATGTTACTGCCTTTCCTTACCTTAGCCACCCAGATGCAGCACCTTAGCATGGTTTCTCATGCAACATTTCAGGTTTTGCAATGAGAAATGACTGCACTTGAGTATGCGTAAAGGAAAAAAAAGCCTGTAGGAAATATGCCAAAGGCTTTGCAGCAGACTGATCTATGCTGTGGATGTTTGTGAGTTACTGTGTAACTATATGCATTTGCTTCTTGCAACCATGAGTTAAAAAAAAACTTAACTCAGGTTTAAACTAATACTGTCTCCTGCACTACTGCTGAATGAAAGAGCTTAGAATTGCGTGGTGAACAGAGCTCAATGGACTTTTGGAGCTTTGCTAAGCTTCAGTTTATTAAGTGAAGTTGAACAAAAAGTGGATGTTACTGGAGCCTCCCTGCACTTACTGCTGGACAAGGTGGACAAGGCAGGAGACCTTGACCAAGGTCAAGGTGCAATATTATGGGTTTCTACCAATCCCTTGGGGTGGACTCCTTTATCTGCAGCCCCTTCTGAATGAAATGCACCTCCACAAGGCCACTTTGCAACATACTGGCACCAATATCAGCCGTGGTGAAATTGCCATGTAATCCCCGTCCAGATGTGCCGAGCTCTCATCAAAGAGGCTCCGGGAGGAAGAAGCCGTCTGCTTCCTTTAACCTACAATAAAGTGAAGCAGTTCAAAGAAAAGGTAAAGGAGGTTAATGATCCTTTTGAAATGCAAGTTAAAATTCCCAGCATGGTCCAAGTCAATTACCAGAAGGCTCCGTGAAACACATCCACCACTAAAGAGGAGGCAGAGAGGGGCACGTGGAGAGGAACCAAGCTTAGAGGGCTTCACAGTGGTGGTAGGAAGGTTTCCAGAGGGATGTTTGTCCCTTTGCAAGGCTGACGTCCTCCTGAGTTCACCTAATGTAGAAGCTGGAGACCCTATTGTAAAGCCTGTACCACCCTATGGATACCCAAATCCACCTCATCTCCTTGCACCGGGCAGGGCTTTCCAAAGGGTGCACAACATCTAGTGCAGTGGGGCTGCTAATTCTATGTTGTGTTGAAGCATTTGAACCACTTTCATATTAATATGCATCGGTTTTGCATGTGGAAGGATTGCCACCAGCCACGTGGCATTCGTTTCTGACATGGCAAGAGTGCATCAGCCCTTTCCAGCCTAACCAAGCTCGTGCGTGTGGAGCAAATGTGCTGGAAATAAAGCCTCCTGCAAAATGGAAAATATACGGAGCAGAAGCTGTTTTAAAAGGGATGGCACCTACTGCTGCTATAAAGTCAGGCAATAACCAGTCAGTGAGGGGCTTCTTCTGGGAGAAAAATCTCCCAACAGACCTATAGAAAGCGGAGTTTTGGATACTCGGGAGCACATCTTTTTGACCAAAGAAGTGCCAGATGGAGATGGAGATGGCAGATGGAGAAAGAGACTTTCAGTGTCTGCACAGGAAAGCGGCGTGAGATGCTGAGATCCCTCCAGGAGACAGCGAGCACCAAGCAAAACGCCAGCTCAGCTGCTTCTCCCCCCGTCCCTAACCCAACCTACTCTTACGTCCAACCTCTGCTGAGGTTTTCCTGCTTCTAAAAATACTCAACCTCTAATTAAAGTGTCCATCTCGCTCGCCAGCATTTTCATATGGCTGGACGGAGTGTCTCATCAAAATTTCCAAGCCCGGAGTCACTGCCTTTCCCTTTCCCGTCGGGATGTTTGCAGTTTCAGGTGTCCCGTGGGCACTGTATGCTGCCACGTCCACGTGGATGGAGACTTGCATGCTTCTTCCCATGCCAATGGCTACAGATAGACTTTAAATAATGAAAGTGTATCAGGATGAGAGGAGTAGAGGAATAATGAGTGGGACTAGGGTCCAAAAAAGCATTAGGGAGTTGTGTAATCAGGGCATTTACCAAGGAAATGGGAGAATCCCGCTCAGAACAAGGTGCTTCAGGCATTTTACCTCCAGGACAGAACCCTCCCCAAACCACCATCTCTTTCATCTGCCTCCTGCCCTATTTCCCCGCTCCACAAGGGAGTGAGCCCCAAGCTGGCCAAGTCCCAGAAGAGCTTCCCCACCAATCCAAGAAGCTTTGCAGCAAATTCTGGAGCAGGAAATTTGCTCCGAGTATTCCCAGGCTGCTTCACTGCCACATGTCTGTAATTTCCTTTGAGCCAGTCTGTCTAGACGAAGCCGTCACACTATCCTGCCAATAAGAAGCCCCAGGAGTTGGAGACAGTGGGATAAATCCCGCTCCAACTCGGGGCTGCAACGCAGGGCACAGGAACAACTCATATTTCAGCCACCACAAGACTTTGCACGCAGTGGCCACTGCCTCCCTCCCAGCGCTAAGCAAATAAACACGGGAGATCTGGGGCTATTCTCCTCTGAATCACTTTATTACNAGCAGGAAATTTGCTCCGAGTATTCCCAGGCTGCTTCACTGCCACATGTCTGTAATTTCCTTTGAGCCAGTCTGTCTAGACGAACCCGTCACACCATCCTGCCAATGAGAAGCCCCAGGAGTTGGAGACAGTGGGATAAATCCCGCTCAAACCTGGGGCTGCAATGCAGGGCACAGGAACAACTCATTTTTCAGCCACTGCAAGACTTTGCACCCAGCGGCCTCCCTCCCAGCGCTAAGCAAATAAACACGGGAGATCTGGGGCTATTCTCCTCTGAATCACTTTATTACGTTGTGAGTAATCACAAAGCCTTACAGAGATTTTCTGTAGAAAACAAACTAACACGGCGACAGAGTCTGCCCGCCTTTGCTAAGCCGAGCTTGGCGAGCAGCTAGCGTGGGATTACACGAGGGGATCTTGCAGTCCTCACCTGGATTGTCACATTGGGTTGTAGATTTACCACAGCGGCACAAAGGCAGCGACTTTGACAGCCTCTGTGTGATCCCCGTAACGATTTTATCTACATACAGACTTACAAAATTAAACATTTTTTTTTCTTAAAATCATGTTTTCTGCCAGCAGAAAAGAATTCTCTTAAAAAGGCAAGAGCCACTAAAAAACACCCTCGCTTCCAACCCAAACTGCCCCTATCTTGCACTGCGGTTGGTTACTGTTCCCCTCTGGGTCTCTGTCTGCCTCTAGGCAGTCCCGTTGCCTTTTTAAGAAAATCAGCATTTTTCTTGTGACCGTGAAGGGTGGTTGAGCATTTCAAAGGCTCTGCAGAAGGAGGGGGAGAAGCCCTCAGCGTTGAAGGAAAGAAAGGGTTCAAAATTCCACCCTCAGGGTGGATCAAACCACAGAAAAAGGAGATGGATGGAAACATGGGGAAGGATTTCAATATCCAAACTAAGGCATTGGCTCTGGGTTCAGCCTCCCTGGCACCGGCTCAGCAGGTTTTGGGCAACGAGGTCTTTTTTGGGCAATGGGATTTCCATCAGCCACAGACTTTTGAGGGGGAGAGGAGGAAGCCTGAGCTCCTTCAGCCCATCGGAGAAGTCTCCAACGCAGGGTAGGACCATAGCGCTCTCCATCTTTTCCCCAAACACCAATCCTGGCTACCTGTGCATCACTTGTGGCTACCTAAAGGCTGCTGGGCCAGCAGAAGAGCCCACAGGGCCACCTTCCCTGCAGGTCACCTCTGCTGAGGCTGCTGATTTTGCATGGAAGGGGGAAGGCTCGTGTCATTCCCATGCTACAACTGAGACAGCGGCAATAAATAGGTAGGAAGGGCTGCTGTCTGTTAATCCTTTCAGCTCTTTGCAAAAATGCATGTGTAAAAATGCTCCCTTCGCCTGCTGTGACTGTGCGCATTCTCTGGAGACAGGTTTACGTCCACATCACTTTTGCATGGACCCACATAACCAGCTGAGAACATTTCATTCAAGGTCACCCTAATGCAAGCATGTGCACAGAGACCAAACTGCGGCCATCCAAGCAGGATTCCCACCCACAACCTGCCTTCCCATCCCATCCAGTGTGCCAGGTTTGGACTGGACATCAACATCCGCTGTAGGAGCTGCAGGTCGAAGGCTTTGAAGCCCCTGGGTTGAATTATGTCCTGCTGCTTCCATTGCTTTCTCCTAACTTGGAGAAAATGGCAAATGAGAAGGACTATCCTTTGCTTTGCCAGCATTTCAATGTGGAGAAAAGTAAGGAGAGCTCTGAGGACCAGAATTGTCATCAGATTCTTTTTTGGCAGCTGTGCGAGAGAAAGAAAAACCACAACTCTGGAAAAAAAGAAACCCCTAAGATCCTTCCCTTGATAGGCAACTAGCTCCAGGCTTGCTGGCGTCAGTGTTATTCCTTCCCCTTGCACGTTCTGGAGAGCATTTCTGCACTGGAAATTGCTTTGCACAAGCCCAGCTGAGTTGCACATGTTCTGTTCAGATGGGAGCATCAGCATGAAAATAGCTTATTCCAAAGTCGCCTGGGTCTGCCATGGTTTGATAAGGTCACCAAGAGAAGAACCCTTGTCAAGTATTCTTCCAGCTTTACCAGAAAGGATGGAAAGTTTGATTTCTTTTCTTTTCTTTTTTCCACCCCCAAACTAGGTGACATGATCTCTTTCCTTTGCAGGTCAGTTAATTTGCTTCATGCAAAGGCAGTTCCCAGGTGAGCTGTCATCTGTAGGTAGATTTTTCTCTCAATTCCTCTCTCTTTACTTCTCTTCCCTTGCTACTCATCCCCTCTGAGCAGTGGCTCACAAAGGTTAAACAGACAGGAGGGTGCCACACTTGGATCTAATCTGACACAAAAAGACCATGAAATATGAAAATGGAGAGAGAAGAAGTGGGGGAAACACTCTCCACTTAATGTTCATTGCACATCTATGCAAACAACATGTAAAAATCAGCGCATTAGGAGCACCCTGTGTTCAGGTTAGTCTGGAAAAGCTTCTTCAGACTGAAAGTGCATGATGAGGAACAGGGTGCTGCTAACAGAGGCAACATCCGGAAGGCACTTCTGGAGGAATAATCATTAAAAAAAAAGGATAACGCATGGGTTTGCAAGCAAATAGCTACAGAGTTGGTACGTTTTGGTGTGCCCTCTGGAGAGACATAGCTTTGCTCCTGCAAACATAACTGGTCCATGAAGGTTTGCACCACTGGGACCTGCACAGCATCTTGGTCCCTGTTGTCCAGCAACACTGTTCTTGAGTTAGCAGTTTGCATGTAGACCCTTAATACACAGGGTGTAATCCAGAGCCTGCAAATGACGTGTGGGCCGGGATTTGAGAGTTTATAAAATCCACAAACAATCAAGTACTGGCATGTACAAATATATAAATTATTGACAGTTTTACAAAAGGCACACAGCAAACCATCTCAGTCCGACACCTGTACATTTCTCATGGTCCCTCACCCTCCCAGCCCTTCCTTTCCCAAACTCTTCTTCCCGGTTTTCATCATGAAACGTAAGGCGCTGCTGCTACGGCCCCATGGCTGTCATGACAAACGAGGACCTCTTTTTTGGTCATCCCGGTTTGCCGGTGGTACTGTCCTTCTCTGATGGTTTTAAGACATTGGATGTTCTTTCCCAAAGTGATGCTTTTGATGGAAGGCAGGTATTTCAGCACAGTCTTTGGCAAGGATGACACGCCTGTCCCAGAGAGGTTAAGCTCTTGTAGGGAGTTGAGGCCAGAAGTGACTTCAGCACTCAATGACTTCAGATTGGGATTGTTGGATAAATCCAGAACTTGGAGGGCTGGTAGTTCCTTGAAACTATAAGGAGATAACTCTCTAAAGTCATGCAAGCTGCTGAGAGATAAATGAATCAAATCTTTCAGTCCCATGAAGGCCCCTTTCTCAATCTTGACTAATGGGTTCCCATCAAGATTTAAATATCGTAGAGGAATCCCCTGAAGATTTGGCACAGATGTTAGCCTGTTTCCAGACAGATTTAAATTCTGGATGTTGGGGACGTTCTTTGCACGGTGCCTTGTAATTGTTCTCAGCATGTTGTTGGAAAGATCCACATTCATGGGTTTTCCTTGACCTTTTGAAGCAAAAACGTCCATTGTTATATCCAAAAGTTTGTTATTGCTCAAATCTATATCCCCCAGAGGAGAACTGGAGAAACAGTTCTCTGGAAGGACTTCTAAAGAGTTGTGACTCAGATCCAAGGACTCCAGGTACCGAAGCCTGGAGAAGGTTGTGGAGGAAATCTTAGCAATGTTGTTGTAGCTCAGGTCAAGGCTCACCAAAGTGGTGTATCCAGGCCCAGTGAGCATTGATTCATTGATAGTTTCCAGTTTGTTCGAGGATAGATCCAAGTAGGAGGTATCCAGAGGGATGGGGACAGGAACGATGTGTGAGCCAATTCCACTGCAGTCCACCTTGGTCAAGCTAAAGCTGTCGAAGAGCCCAAAGCTTTCCACCTCACAGTGGCACCCAGGGAAGCAGGTTTTGGTGGTCCCAAAACAAGGAAGGAGAAGCAGCAAATTGAGCCAGGCTAAGAACTGCATTGTTGACCTGGAAAACAAAAGAAGAAAGTAGATTTTATTGCTTTAGAAATCACTTTATCAAAGATGCGTAACAGTTGTAGAGTCTTTTGCTTTCTGAAGAGACACGTTAAATACACTCCTGTAATTCCTCAAGCTCCCCAAAAGTGACATATTGAAACAGCTAGGTTTTTTTTGGTAACTATTCATGAATTTTAGCATTGAGCACTACAGTCTCTCTTGCTAAGGTACTGGATTGCCTTGGTGATGATTAATAACATGAGTGTGGGGAAGGGGGTCAGCACAGTCTTCATATATTTAACCAGGTTAACATACAACTGAAAATTAGCTGTGAGAACCATCTATTGGGTTAAAACAAGATCTATCCAAAACGCACCCTTTCAACTGGACCACACATCAGACTAAATGACAGCTCCAATATTTCGGGATATTAACAACCTTCAGTACATAAGATCTGTTAATGTCACACCTGGAAGTCAATACATTGATTGGAAGTTTAAGGCCAGTTTGACAGCTTGGGTACATGATGTTGCTGAAGTCACTTAGGGTCCGGATTCACCGAGAGTTTTAGGTGTTCAAATTCCTAACAGGAGGGCAGAAACTGAACCTCAGGGCGAGTTTCCTAGACACAAGGGACATGTGAACAGCCCCTCTCATCATCAGAAAGTCCTCCAGGGTGAACAGCTAGAAGGGCCAGCTACCTCCTGCCCAAATGCACAGCAAATCTCCCTTGCTTAGAGCTTTGGCACAAACATTGAAGTGTTTTATTAGGTTCAATCTGTTGCATCAGAGGGTTAAAACCAACACTCCGCTGCCTGGTGTCATGTCTGCAGGCAAGAGACTCGATGGCCATGTGGCTCCTTGGCTGCCGGAGCAGAGGAACCACCCAATGGCTCAGTCTTCTCGCCTGAATGCAGATGCTGCAGTAAGCCCAGACTGCTGCAAAGGCACCAAGTGGAGAGAACCAATTTTTCTTGTAAAGCCCCTGAGGAGTCACTGCTAATTACATTAAGTATTCTCTCTCATTAATGATGCCAACAAGCAAGGAGTTCTCTCCACCCCGCTGTTTCTGATCCTCCTCCCTATGAGATGTCTCTGGCCCTCCATCGTTGCAGCGGAGGGAAGAATGGAGCCAAATTGTGCTTTTTGCTGGGACTTTTCAGGTCCCAGCCCCTCCATACAACCACAGGGAACTATAGTAGCGTGGTCCCCAGAGCAACACACCTCTGGGGAGGGGAAATATGAGCATGGGGGCATCCTGTGGGTTAGCAGGCAACAGCAATGCTCTCCTTATTGCTTCCCCCTTTGTAGACTGCAGTCAAGGACAACAGCTCCTTGACCCCTTCACACAAGGTATCTTGAACACTAGCAATAAATAATCCCATCAAACCAGGTAAGCGGATGCGTTAGCACTGTTCTCTGGCTGCACAGCTGGGTATATACAGATATTCACACACCAAGCACTCATTTTCGCAAATAAATAAATAACTCTCTTTAATCTCATGTTCCCATCCCCACCTCAGCCCCCACCGGTCTCCATTCTCACCTTTCCCACTGCTTTTTGAAAGCACTTTATTAATATCCTTGTAGGATTGTGGTTCCCATATGACCTTTGGGCTGGTTGAGGCACCTTCCCCACAATACTTGTACCTCCCAGAACCATTTCCTAAAAGTTTACACTTGTTTTTATCTCCCTTTGCCCTTCCCCTTGGCTATAGTTTCTCTTCCTTTTCCGTGTGGTCTTCCTAACCCTGTGCACATTCCCAGGAGACTGACTGGGGACTATTTGCCCTTGTGTAAAATAAGTGCCAAGGGGAAAATGCATTGCAAAAATATTGTCCTGATCACTGATACGACTTGTCTGGCAGTAACTCCTGCAAACAGAGAGCAGAGATTGGGACTCTGGCCAAAGAGCCTGCAACCAAAGCTTCGCTGAAGGCCGACACACAATTCTCTGGGGTCTACTATTCCACAGAAACAACAGAAAAACCAGTAAGATGAGCCCCAGTTCCAGCCCATCTTGACTGTTTCTTGAGAAAACATGCAAGAGTGCAGAAGCGATGCAGGGGGTAGGACTTCTTTCCTCAGGCACGAGTCCAGATATCCTTTTCGCAATGACATTAAGGCTAAAGAAGAGCTTATCCCTTCTCTCTTTCAGCCATAGCGTGTTCCTTTTTGCAATACTAAATCCTACTTTTTTTTCTTTCTTTTTCTTTTTTTTTCCGTGAAGCAGTGTTTGGAACATACTAAAATTTTATGTTACCAGAGGAAATTACAGCCTTGCTCCACCTTTTTGGAAACAACCTCTCCATTCCTTACTAAACGTTTCATATGTGGGGAAGCAGCTGTAGTTTTATCAGCTCAGTCTGTTTTTATCCTTCCTCCCATACTGCCATCCAGTGTCTTTCCGCACGTGGCATTTCAGCAGGGAAAGTGCCTTCTAACTTGTCTTTTAAATGTCCAGCCCAGTTCCTCATGGTGTCCCAACAACTCCAGTAGGAACTGGATCTCATTCCAGCATGTCCAAAGACATCAGTGTGACGCTTGGATCTGGGCAAAGCTTCATGTGCTGGACCAAAAAGGACCCTGTTCCTTCTTTATCTCCAAGGAAAAGCAAAATACAGCACTATTGAGGGAGGTACCTTCCAAAGCCTGTCTTAACTGAGCGGAGAATCAAAGCCAAGCTTTGGTATGTGGGATTTCATATGGGAATTTCAGCCTCATAAACAGTCATCAGAAGTGGTCAGACAGTGACTCCGGCTGCAATATCCTTGCCTCATATTTATCTTCCAACCAGCAGTGAGCCCAAAACACAGTTACTGACTCTTCCTTCCTTGCCATCCTGCCCTAAATTATCCTTATCCGGCTCCATCATTGCCTTGCAGATGAGATGCGATCCACTATTACCCTTTAAAAACTCCCTTACGTAGCAGCATGAAGCATTCATTGACTAATAATCCACTTGGCCAACTGCTCTGATAAAAGAGTTGAGAAATAAGATATTTGTCATCTTCTAGCCTGAGAAAGGGGTTCCTGTGCTTCCAGATAAGATAGCGAGCTTGGTCAGGTAGCGGCACGCTCTGTTGTTGCATGGAGCAATCAATAGCGCGCTCCGAAGCGGGGGAAGGAACACGCCACAGGCATTTATGGCTCATCTGTGTTCAGCATGTACTTGAAACCGCATCAAATTGCCTTTGGATTCCTGCCTGTTGATGGAGGCAGAAAGCCAAAGTCCCCCCTTGCAAAGGGAAGATGAGTTATCCCCCTGGCCCCCTTGCTCGGGGTAGTCATTGAGAGCACAGGGAAACCCACCGGGAAGAAAGAGCCAGCTTGGGGATTGCTCAGACCATTCTCCTAAACACTCTCTTCATTTCTGCTATTCCTGAAGTGCAGGGATCCTGGGGATACTTGTGCTATGTCCATGGATTTCAGCAGGAGTTTCAGAGGAGATGCAGCATCCCAAAAATCACTATCATCACCCACATTGTGAGTGGTGTCACAGCTTGGATCTTTATGTCTTGCTTGACTGTTTTTTGCCCAACATCCCTAGATCTTGAAAAAGGTTCCTGGACAACCCCTCTCTCCAGCAGAGGAGTTCCAGGAGATCCAGTAGTGGATGGTAGAGTCAGGGATGGACCAAGATTCCAGGGGGGCACCAGCTTTCTCCCCCCAGATACCATTCACCCCACATCTCCCCCAGCATTGCATAAGTCTCCATCCCTCCTTACCGTTCTGCTCAAGAGCTATTCCCTGCACCACGGTGTGGCAGGACCTGGGCAGAAATCGTGCGCTGAGATTTCCCTGCCAAAAATAGCAGAATCATTCTGGCTTTAAAATCAGATTTCACGGGAAAGCCAGTCTTCAGCTAATGGCTGGCAGGGGAGCCATGGAGAGAAAAACCCTGTTACGGTGTTGTTGCAAATTCACACTTTCAATAGCACTTGCCTCCCCTCCCCTTTCTGCTTCCCAAAGACATTTCTCACTAGGAGTCTCCAGCAAGATCTAACAGAGACCTTTTCCACCTCCTTCCAGCCCAAGTGAGATGTTCTGGCACATCCCACCCTGGATTTAAGCCTAGTCCTCCAGGACTGGCTTCTCCAGGTCGAGAAGACGGAGGAGAAGACAATGCCCATGGGTTGCATTGTCATCAGCACATCTGGCTGGCACAGCTGGGCTACCTCTGGTTGCCCTGGTAACTGCCCAGCTGGAAATCACCGCAAATAAAAAACAACAAGGAACACCGAATAGGAGGGGGAGATGTCCAAAATTTCATCTCCTGATGCAGTCGAGGAATGTCACCCCTGTTCTCTAAGCTGAGCACCTCGGACTCGCTGAATCCCCCACTCCACAAAGCACTGGTGCCCATGCAGTCAGAGCTGAAGACCCAAAACCAGTCCATGAAGTTTATGAAACCTAAATAACCAGTGCGTAAACATCAGGTTGTTTCTGTGAGGGGATGGAAAGAGAGAAATTGCTGTGGAATGGGACACAACCCACCTACAGAGCCATCCTTTGGAGATGCACCATATCTCCACTGACTCCATGGCGAAGCAGGATGCGCACTCATCCTGGGGTGCTGTTTCCAACCCAGTTGGGCCTCCTCCAAAACTAAGTCCTTCCCAGAGGGACTGGTGCACTTGGGATGAATCTGGTCAACCTGTTGATTAGCCAATTGAGTAGCGGCTCACAGCTAGAGAAGACCAGATACAACATGAAACTTTGCATGTCTACAGCCTGGCAGGTAGGTTGGGGCAGAAAAGGACTTCCCAGTTTGCTGCTTCAGATGGAGTATTCTGGATTTGCAGCAAATAAATCAACCTTTACAGGGAACAGACAAAAGGAAGGGCACAAAAAAGTGGCTGTTCCAGGTAGAGCTGCTGTTTTAGCAGAAGTGCAGGGGAGTTTTATGAGCCACAGTGTTCCATCTGGGGAAAAACTGGGGTTCTCTGCTGGCTCTTTCATCCTTCAAGCCAACAAAATGTGAAATCTTTATAACAAGGCCCACAAGGCCGCTTTGGCTGAATTTGCTAATTGGGATCAGGGGAAAGGGAATGCTATTGGAAAGAAAAGCAAGCTGCATATGCTATGACAGAGGCTATAAATCCTGCAGACTGCAGGGGAAAGGGAAAAAAGAAAGGAAAAAAAAGGCATTTGGCTTTTCCTCCCTTTAAATACTTAGGAGGTTTTTCCTCTATTTAAATACTTGGGTGGCTCTGAGGCAGCTGGGATGGAAGATCGATCAGGAGCACCCGGATACTGTGGATGTAAGAGCTACTTCTCTAACAGTGAGAATGCTTCAAAGTGATCCAGTTTTCTTTCATTTTTCCTTAATTATTCTGCAAAAAAAAAGGTGTTTGCTCCACTCAAACAGGTTTCCAAAATGCTTGTAAAACCCTGCAACTGCAGGTAATGCAGAGCCCTGGTAACGAGTGCTGCTTTCCAGTTTGGACCCTCTAAGTCCAAATGACACGACAGATGTGATTGTGGCCCATTTTCCAGATCTCCTGCACAGATTTTAGCAGGCAGCAAAGCTAGCTCGAACCAGAGACTATTAAATCCCTTAGCTTGCACACACAGACCCTTCATGATAAAGAAATGCTGCCTCCGACAGCCTAATCCGGGGAAGGTAAAGGTCATTGAGGCTTTTGCTCTGGCTGCTTTGGACTGCTGCTTCCCACGGGAGAGGTCCACAAGGATGGAAAAGGGAGGCTAGCTCCAGGCAGGGCGCATGGCAAGAAGGGACTAGCACTGGTTTGTGGGGATACGGTAAAGAAAATGCTGCAAGGGAGAGGGCATCAGAGTGGGGATGTGGGCTCCACATGGTGCTGCACCTTTTGCAGAGCCTCACGCACCTCCTTGGTTCAGATTCTCCAATCCCAGCTTTCCACCCAAGTCCTTGCACCAGAATCTCCGGTCTCAGATTTTCACTCCTCTGGCAACAGACATAGCTCTAAAATGGGG
>VWPW01023220.1:0-81031 GCA_013389825.1 Crypturellus undulatus
AGTCCTGCACAAGTTCCTCTACACTGAATATCTGAGGCATGCAGGAAGCGCAGTCCTGGGGAGGCTCAGAATAGACAGGAGGCACAGCCACACTGTCAGACTTCTAGAAACATGGCAGTTTAGGGTAACATGTAGGTAAAATCCAATGCTCACCGAAGTCAGTGGCTATATTTATATAGGTTGTTTACAGGCAAAAATATCTCCTTCAGGTGTCTAGCATTTGAATCTCACATGCTTCTGGGAGCACATTTCTTATAATGACTCCAGCAACAGAAGCCTCTTATCTCTTGCTTCTAGTACTTTTATATTTTAAGCTAGCCGCCATGAAATAAAAATCATTGTTTACTGGCAGAGAGAACTTTTACTTAGAGTCTCAAATCCTTTCATTCCTTGAGCATATGAAACACACTTGAAAAGGTATTGGGACAAACGACAATTTTGTAAACATCTTTATTATATCCTCTAACTCTCATTGTGTTTCTCACACGAGAAAATCTTTTTCAGAAGCAGGATAAATAGGGATATTGTTACTTGTGGTGATTGCTTGTGCTGCCTTCCAGTCTCTTGCCCGTTTTGCACCAGCAACACTCTCTTTGAGCAGCTCTTGCATGCATGTTCCTAGCTGGGCATTTCGATGCAACACAAACATGTATACATCACTTCCAAGTACCAGTGTCCCTTTCCTTGTGTTTCCCTACTTCTGCTGCTCCTGTAGATTTTGTTTTCTTATAAAGAAGCTCTTAAAACACTAAAATATGTCTAACCTGTCCCACCTCTCCCTGTGCTGTTTTGTTTATCCTTTCTAAAGCAGACCCAATAGATCTGGAATAGGATGTCTTTTTATTTGCTTATTTCCACAAGTTCCACTCCACTAATGGAGTGCTGATCCCTCTGCCAGTACTGCCCTAATACTGATGGTAACACCTTAGAAAAATAAACAGACTCCATTGTACCACTTACAGCAATACTGCATTAATGCTGCTATAGCTAATCTCACTGTCTGACACGCAAACCTAGCCTCTGTGTATTTAAGCCTAAATTCACTGTAGAACTACAAGTGTTTCCTGAAACAGAGAGGCTTTGGCTTAAAATCAGCTCATGCTTATGGTAACAAACACAACCATACTCGCTCTTCTAATACATTTGATATAACTGCAGTTCTGCTGTCCCACCCGTAATCTGTTTCTCCTTTGATCTTTGCCTCTCTATTGTGGTCCCATGTACATGACAGATGGTTTATGTGGTCCTGGGTACTAACGTGCTTTATTTTCCAGCTGTATTCCAACCACCACACAATGCAGCTCCAACAACAGAAATACACCCAGCTTTGGCCTGTTACTGGGCTGTGAACAATCTCGAGATGATGCTCTGCTGCATGACTATTATGATGCATATGGGGTAACGCAACTTTGCACCTGGCATATTCAGGGGCATTCAGTGTGAAAAAATAGCAGACAGTGGTCGATGAAAAAGAGTCTGAACTGGATTGGCAGATACCTTCAACAAGGACAGCATTTGCTGTGTTTCGAGGAGGGAAGTGATTTGGCAGCTTTGCCAGAATTCAATCCATGCAAAGTAAGCAAATAGCAACTTTATCCAAGGATTTCTACTTTATATATGTATATATATATATATTCACTGTTTTGTCAATGACCCAGAACTCCAATCAGGCAGTTTATAGGACATACTCAATTCAAATGCCATGCCCCTCTCTGGAATTACTTGCTCATAACTAAACAAAGATGAAGATAAACAATTAAACAATCTATTTCTTTCAGTTCTTTGTCATGCTGCATTTGACAACCTCAGCTGGCTTATTCATTCCACTGCCTCTCCTGTGACACTATTTACTGTAAGCTACTGCCCTAGATGCTAAGCTCCTAAAAGCAATGCAGGAAAGGTGGAAGGTTCCTCCTAGATGATGAAAACTGCCCACTGGAGCATTGCAAATGGAGGGAGCTCAGCGTCTTCTTTCACCTGACAGAAAACTGAAACTGTTTTATTTAAAAACTAGCAAAAGATGATACGCGGCACTACGCTTCCTACCCCATTCCTTCCCTGGGTTTAAATTCAACACTGTCACTTTACAGATTAGTCAGTGGGCATCCTATGGTTGTCTCAGCATATGCTTTTTCTTTTCTGTTAGAAGTAGGATTTCCTGGTTTCTCAGTAAATAGACTATCAGAAAGGATCAGTTAATTACATTTAGTACTCCTGCGAGAAGTATCTGTCCATAAAGTACTGATGGTTTTCTGCTCAGTTGGTTTTCGCCTAAGAGGAATCTTCAACATTACTAGTGTTTGGTATGGTTATGGTTTGGTATGGTATGGTTTGGTTAGAGTTTACGGACCTAATTTTATTAACCTTTTTTTTCTTACAAAAGCATATTATTAAGATTCCCAAAATTGCTTCAGCTTTAGGCTCTTTTAGTTAAATAACTACATAAGACCACTGTCTTATGTCTCTGTTAGTTAGATAAGACCTATCCTAAGTTTTAAGTGCTCTTGTTAAATCCTTAAATTGAATTAATGAAAAAAAAATCCACAAAATTCAGAATAATGGAAGGGACACTGGACAAAGCAGTCTTGAAACATAGACAGACAGCACATCCTCAGACCAGTGTTTCTAATTCAGCAGGAGACACATCCATGGTATGGAAGAAGCAGGTGCCCTAGCTGAACACCTTACAACTTCAATTTCATGTTGTACAAATGCCTAAATCATTCCCAGACAAAGGCAGCACATTAACTATCTCTAGACAGTATAAGCCAAAAAATCACACGGCGGTACACAGTTTGAAATAAAAAAAAAGAAGGCAAAAGAAGAAGAAAGAAAAAAAAAGAATTGTTGAACAATTTAAACCCCTCAGAGAAAACGAGCAGGCACTCAAGATTAGTTTGGCAGTCTCAGGCTTTTTAACCTAGCTGCTAAAATTACACTAGAAAAGAAAGCTTCAATATGGTTCTAATGAATTCACTGGAGACAGTTTGCATTTTAAAGAAAACATAAACTTGACCATCTGGATTAAGTTACAGCAGATTGCTGGTTATTTTTCTTCCTTCAGTCCCATGTATGTGTCTAGCAACATCGTATTTGGCACAGCAGTAACCTGTGATAGGCTACACAGCTCTTTTGAAAGCCTGCGGGTACCTGCTCCAGACCTGGGAAGTCAAATGGTAATCATAATGATAAATGACAGTCAAAGAAAGCCTCACTTTGTATTTTCTTCTGCTTAACATAGTCACTACTATTAATCTTTCTTTTCGTGATGCCACAACATATGTTCAGAAAGTAGCCTCTGTAGAGAGCCAAGTCAATATATCAGACCTGTTAGTGTCTAGAAATGAGTGCTTTACACCAAGAAAAGAATAATAAAAAAGCAAGACTCAAGTAGATGCCTATACAAGCAATATTACTCATGAGCTCCCAGGAAAGCAGAATAAGCGTAGCACCTCAGGTAAAGTCCGTAGCAACTTATTTGAATTCCCCCCAACTTCTTCCTTTTCCTCAAGACATACACATGCCCCTTCCTTCAGCCCTACTCAGCTGAGAGGTAGAACATAAATTTTTAATTAGAACTAAAAACAAAAGCACAAAGAAACCAACAAATAAAAATACACAGGAAACAGCAGAAATGCTGAGGAGTTGCTCTGGTCTTTTTTTTCAGCATAAAGTACCTGGTCTTCATTAAACTCAACAGAATTTTGTATGACTAACAGCCATTCCAGATCAGGCCAAACTGTCTAGAAATCATTTAATTTTTCTTCCTGGAATTAGCAGCTGGATCGCCAGCTGCCAAAAGCAGAAATTTTGCAGACAGATACTTACTTAAAATCCTTACTATGTAAGGACTTTGAAGCATCAAACATCCTCAAATGCAACTTCTTCAAGGATAACAAAAAGGAGTCTTACAGGAAGTTAAGGCTTTTTTTTTTTTTTTTTTTTTTCCTGCCCAGGAAAGGAATCCCACAGTGTTTTAAAATACCTGACTCAGCAGAGGGCAAGCAGCAGCACGAAGAATGTATTTGTTATGTCTTGAGAACGCAGCACAGGTCACCCCTGTTTTGTGTTTGCACTGCAGTGACCCTTGAAGCTTCTGGAGCAATTTGTTCAGCTGTGTCTACAAGCCACATTATGTGCTGCATTTCATCTGGTGGGCCGTGTTTCATCTTACTGGCAATATACACACAGGGTTTTGTGTACGTGGCCATTACACTGGAAAAACAGGGCTTCTGCCTCACAGGAACATTGCCTGACAGTAAGTAATAAATATACAAAACCCTGGTGGAGTACACAGGGTATACTTGGATGGTAACAAGGTAAGGCTTTTAAAATAAGTGGAGCTGCAAGTGGCTGAATCCACAGTGGGAGAAGGCCTCTTGGCATCTTCTTGGCCCATCACACCACGTCTAGACACACACACATCTCAGACAATGCCAGTGTAGAGCTAGAACCCTCCCACTAAGTCTTCCCGGTAGAAGATGGTCATGCAAGAACAGATCTCCCTTTAGACCCATGTTTTGCACCACTGCCATTAGGCAGGCTCATCCCAGCTCACAGAACCTTCACTTAGCTGCTCAGGGTAACCACGGGGCAGTTAGGACACTTCAAGCACAGCAGGAGCCTGTAGCATCTCTCTAGAGCTTTTGCAGTTCACCTCAGTACAGGCCCTTGCCCTCACTGGCAGCGCTGTGTGTGATGCTTGTGGAGGGGGAGAAGCCATCACTGCCTCAGCCTGGGAGAGTGATTTATGCAGCAGAGCTTTAGCAGCTCTCAAGGATGGAAACCACGGCGGTATTTTTAAGGTATAAATTTCTTCTTCATATAGCGTGTAGGGAAAAACATGACAGGATTTTATAGCCCACTCAGGACTGAGTCATACTCATGGAGGAGTTAAAATTACCATTTACTTTTTCCCTGCGTAAGATTGTCTTTTCCAGCTCCTCTCACACGGGTTGGTTATCACCTTCATTGATGTTTTTGCTTTCCCATCTCGTTTCCCCACTTCCTCCTCATCCCATTTCTCTCCTGCTACTCATGGGGTTAGGTGATATACCTTGTCATCATTAGCGAATGCAAATTACCATTTGTCCCATCTTACTAGATAAGAAACACATAGTAAAACCTGTAACAGAATTATGAGTGGAAAAATGAAGTAGAGGAAGAGGACAGTTTTCCTCTCAAAGAGAAGAGAGCCCTAGGGTGAAAGGTCACCCTGCAAACCATTGCCTCCTCGCAAAACATTACTACCCATCAGGACTGTGCTCTGCTACGAGGACTGCACAGCCAAAGGACAAGCAGTAACAATCCTTATTCTGACGGGATATAACATCTGAATAAATTATAATGAGAATGTTTAGACACAGAAACTGGTTGTCCAGAAAAAGCTATGGTACTGCCATTCTCAGAGTCATTTAAAAGCCAGCTACATAGGCCCTAAGCAACTCATCTTAAAGTTGAACTCGGCCTTTTTGGAGCAGATGTTACACCAGATTACATCTGGAGGCCCCTTCTCTCCTAGATTTTATTCCATGACAGACAGGCTGCAGGTCACTTTCCAAATTAAATCAGCAATTTTGTTAAGAAATGGATTTGCAGAAAAATGAGAAAACAGAATTCCAGTAGCATTTATGACAAAGTTCAATGTAAGGAGTTATGTTTCTTGCTTGGCTTTACCCAAGTGGTCATGAACAGAGGTTAGGAAGTGAGAATGAGAGAATATGAAGTTAGCGGTTGATACTGAAGCGATGGGGCCACCTTATGAGGCAAGTGCAAGAGAAGTGGACAAAGACTAAGCAGGTATTAGTGCAGGCTGGTGTACAGGTAAGACCGAGGAGATGGTAGCTGTACACGTGTGCCCTTGCTAAAGTAGATAGATCAGGTACCCTAGGAGAAAGGCTTTCTTACAGTTCATTATTTTTTCCAATAAATTTCCCAGTGGATGCCTGAATTGGCAGTTACGAGATGACTTCCCTCCACCCCCGGCAGGAAATCAAGCACATATTGATCGCACAATGCAATATTGATCGCACTGCTATCAAAAAGAACAAAACTACTCCTTTTTCCAGTACAAGATGTCAGCCACTGCAGCTTCCTGAGCTCCCAAAGCCCAGCAGGCTGGGATTTAATACCTTCTTTAACTGGTTTCATTTAAAGAGGTCCATTTTGACTTATTTATTCATACTGAAGAGTCTTGCAGCCCAACCCACTCATCACACTGTGTGTGGTTTCTTAGGACTGGATAAGAGAGAGATGAGTATTGTGCTTATGTGCTATCCCAAAACAAACAAAAATCAAAAAAAAAAAAAGTAGAAGAGTTACAGATGTTAAGCAGTCTTTCAAATACTGCCCACATATGACTACAGACAGAGCACATATTTAAAAAGAAAACTCTTCCTTTAAAAAGCTGGAAACTGCAACAGCAAATAAATCAGTGAAAGTAACATCAAATTAAAACTCTTTTTCTAGAAGGAGAAACTTGATTGCTATGGGATACTCAGACAATTGCTCAGAGCTGAAGCTGTTCTTATTGTTTAATTTCTGTTTTCTTTCATTTTGCTTTTGTAACATGAGTTTCTTCACACTGGCGTAGCAGCAAGCTACCTCCCAAGGAGCTGGAGAGACAGTCAAATAACTGGCAATGTTTTACTTTTGATTGAATGTCTTGCTCGAGGCATATTTTCAGGTTTTGTAAGAAAGCATGGGAAATTGCTACGATAAGCCTCAGACTTTAAAGTTGTGCTGTAGTGGGAAGACACTTGCTACAGCACATATTGTGGAACATTTCAAAGCAACGCAGCAAAACACTGCTCCGCTCCTGACAGAAGATGGTTCCCTCACTATATATGAGATTAATAAAACCTGCACAGATACAAAACCCACTTTTAGGAACTTTTCCAATGAGTAATACCTTCCATTTTCCATACCATTTTAAGTCTGCAGCATACGGGGAGCAAAGACATTGCAGTAGAATCGCCTTCATTTTTTTCATGAACAAAAATGCCATAAAAGATTCACCAGTTTCCAACACTGACCTTTTAGTTCCAAAACATAAGCTATTCATGCCAGGAACTAGCATCTTCATTCAGGTCTGATCAGAACAGCAACAGATTCAAAATACTGCAGTTTCCCCCCACTGAGCAAAGGGCTTCCTCATATATCCCCTCATGCTGTAAAAGACAAGGGCTTCCTCTGTGCAAACTCCTCAAACATTTCCTGCTCTGCCCTGTATAAAACTTCATCTAGGTTCTAGTCTCCAAAATGACTGATCAAGAGTTAATCATCAACACATTTCAACTGGGAATTTTCAATGTTTTCTAGATTTTTTCTCAAATTTTCATGTTTTCTTTTCCCGAACGTGAACACAAAACTCAGGCAGCTGCCTTCCTCAGAAAGGAGGACATCTAGCCATACAGCCTATATAACCACATAGCCTATGTAAAAGCTATTTTCAGTAGAACAAACTGGCTCACTTCATTTTTATAGGTCTCTGCCAAAAGCACATTGCCCTTTAACCACTATGGTTAGCCGTCGCCTGGTCGGATATAACAATTTCTCAGGAACTTAGCAAACAGTCAGATAAACATTTGCTTGGACATTTGCTCCTCTATTGCTTTTTTTTTCCCCAGAGGGTACTGAGAAAAATTCAGAAACGGTCCACAGTGTCTCTTGCTGGCATTGCAGTTTTAGGTTAGATTACATCAAAGCAACGTTTCACCAGCTGAGGAGAAAGGCTGGACTTCCCTTTCTGACGATGCATCTTTGCTGCGTGGGGCACGCAGGGCGCCCTCTCCAGTGCCCCTCCACTTCCCCTGCTGAGAAAAACCCCTCTGTCAGGGATGCAAAACAAGGCTCCCTCCCACCGGGCGATGCCACCGGCCCCCTCTGCGCCGATGAGCAAAAAGCCATTTCTTTATGAGGTATTTTGTGGAGAAATAAGCCCTCATTCTCTCTCAAATTCTACTGGATTTTTGTCCTGTAATAGTTTTGAGTAGCGAACAATGGGGACCGAGTTGGTGTATTTCCAAATGGAGCATCATATACAGACACTGGTCAAGAAAGGGTGTTTTGGCAAGCTGAGAAATACTCATATTAATGATGTCACAAAATTAAGGAAAAAACAGTGGATGCTGTTAATGTGTGGAAAGAATTCTGGATTGTCTCAGTGAATGAGAGCAAACCTAATCCCAGGTATAATGAGCTACTCATAGTTAAAATATAATGCTGGGTTAGGAAAAAAAATGAGGCCAGCAAAATGTTGATATTCAACAGGATACTGCAAGTAAATTAGAACCACTAACATTGGAAACTTGAACAAGGTTTGGCAAAAAAAAGCTGTGTTTTCCTATTATGGTAAGCTGCAAAAGATGGCACCATTTAAAAAAAAAAATTGAATCCATCTGATTAAAGAATTTGGCTTTTGTTTCTCTGATTTCATCATTGGCTGTATGTGAACATTAGGGAAAAAAAAATAATCTGACCAGACACAGACTGACCAGAACTTAGATTTACAATGAACTTGCTTTGAACTAATTACAAAAAAACAAAGCCCAGCTGAGTGTTAGGCCTTTCCCCAGAGCTGTATAAGCTGTTAGAGGATGAGAGATGCCACTTAGGGCCTGCAAAACTTTTCCACTCATTAAGTGCTGGCTGAGGACTGGTTTGTCTGAGCTGTTTTTTTTCCCCATCAGCCCTGTCTCAAATCATCCAACTATCCAGAGAAACAATCAGTGTTCTCCAAATCCTTCACAGCCTGGTCTGAATTTTTGCTCTTTCCACAACAGAGCAAAGGCTTACAGCACTGAATTTGTGACAAGAAGCTGTGCTTTTCACACAAGAATGATTTCTTACCTCCTCATCCTGCACAGAAAAATGGGCTCAGCCTCATTAAAGCAGGGTAACAGCATTCATAAACCCATCAGGCAGGGGAAATGGATTTTTTTCTGGACACTGTATCACACAACTGTGTTTGTTTGTTACAAGCAAAAGCAACTTCAATGATTAGCCAGGGCAGATTTGTAGAGCCTCATCTCAATGTTCTCTGCTCTTTCCAATATAGGCACTGTAGTATATAAAAAAACACCCTCATTTTTTCCTGACTGGCAAGGGCAAGGTATATTTTGGGAATGCGAGTGATTTGCAATACCTTAGAAGGTGAACAACTATTTGAAGTTTCGGATAAACGTTCAAAAAACATAGCTCTTTCATTCCTGTATTTTTACTTTAAAAGCCTATAGCATATAACTGCTATAAAAGTTACTCAATAATTAATAAAGGAAATGCCTGAGCAGACTAGCATCTCCACCAACACATCTGTGCATGCATGACGATAGGAATGGGAAGCAGGAGCTGAACAAACCCTCTAACGTGCTGCTCCCTCCACCCGCCTTGGCTGTGCATTGCACACAAGCTGCATCCGTGCTTCCCTATCCTGTGCCCCAGCTCCCCTGCTGCCTTTCCCAGAACAGTTGTGTGACTCTCTGCAATCCGTTTCAGCCAATTTACATCAGTGGACACTAATGCAACAGGGAACCAATGTATTGATTTCGCTCAATCCCCAGGCAGCCACCAGCTACCAAGCCGTTGCAGCTGACCTTGGAAAGAGCAGCACTTCGGATTGCGCCACGGCATTACCCCGCTGACGCCCTCTGGCCCGTTCGCTGCTCCTGATCGATACGTCTGGTTCATGCGCATGGCCCCCTCAGCAGGCTTCAAACCGCCGACGTGCAGGACCCCGCTCAAAGAAAACGTTGGCATCAACTCTGTGTCGCATGCAGCCTTCCCCTCGGGTGACAGAGGAGTCGACGCCTTCACTGGAAGGTCTTATAAAACTGAGCTGAAGCATAATACTAAACAGCTAGCAGAAATGGTAAGGGATGGAAACTCATTGCATGTCACACTGTAAGGAACACATAGGAATTTGTTTAAAGCAGACTGGTGAGTTTCTTGGCCCAGCAGAATCTCATGCTGAAAGCAGTCAGTTAGCGCTTGTCATGTGACTTCCATGCTCAGCAGTTATGGCATAAATCAGTTTCATCTCATTATCTGGCCCTAAAATCAAATTGCTATACGAGATATAAACCAATGGCATAAAACAGACTAGCCACAAAGTAGCTCCTACTTTGTCGAAGGCTAGGCCAAGCAGAGGTAGCTTTAAGCCTCTGAGAGATGCATAAAGTCTCTGTTGGTTTTGTCATTAAACTTTTGAATTATATGGGCACCAACATCATTTAAAAACATGTTGGCTTATACCCATCTTTACAGTGAAATTTCTTAATAAACCTGTAACCTCTCTTCTCCCAACTTCCAAGAGGAAAGGGTGGGGAGCAGTAAAACCTATCACTAATATTTAAGCTTCCTGGAGCAGGCTGACTACAAGCATAGCCGGGATAATAATCTGTACCCTCCTTCTACCACATATAATACAGTCTTTATTCAGCAAAGTCGTTTTACTCTGAGCCAAAGGTCAGCTTTTGCTGTATTAATAGCTGCTCTGGGAGGGTCAGTGTTGTGCTATCCTACATTTTTTCCAGGGCCTGGAGATGCAATTTCCTACAATCTGCAGGCAATTTCCCACCAATTTTCTTGGGGAGCTAATAGGCTGTGACAAGAGATGGAGCTAGCAAGCAGCAGGCGGCTTCAGAAAAGACAAATTGCATCTCTGCCACCTAACTGGGCAATCTAGAAAGACAGAGTTTATAGCTTTGTGGTGTTATTGGGCCCCATGCTAACAGCAAATCATTCAAGCTGCTATCTGAATTTCATATTCTTTTCCTCCTGAATTTGTTATCACCACATATCATTTTGTAGCATTTTTTCTAGAAACCACAGTTAAAAATAGATCACGTATGATTACCGGTTTAAATGTCTTTTAAATAGACAAGTTTTGCTAAATGTTATTCACACTCAGAGAAATAAACAATCTCATTCTTAAGCACACAAATTTGTGTGTGTGTGTGTGTTTGTGTGTGTGTGCGTGTGATTATTTTCATACCTGTTACGATACAAAGCAGATGCCTTCAGAAAGGGATTGACTGTTAGCTAAGTTCAAACACACCACTCAGGGAAAACAGAAAAAATATTAAAAAAAAAAAAAACTCTCTAAAGTGTATGTACCTCAGGTGGTAAAAAAAAAAGCCACTGAACACACACAGCACAAAATTAAAGCATGAAAAAGACAAATATTGCTGACAAGGTTTTTCTACCTGAGCACTGCTTGAAACCTAAGAAGCAAAACCAAGCAGTCTGTAATTGGTTCAAAACCATCCATACACCCAAACCATCTAACTTGCAGATTTAGAATGATTTAGGGAGTTAGGAAAACTAGCAAAGATCTAAGAATGTATCACCATATCTACTTTAACAGAAGTGAAACTGATTTAAAATTTCTACCACCAACTAAGATAAAAAAGAATGATTTTTCTTAAAATGATTCAAAGGCACACACCATTGGCAACTATTGCAGTAGTTAGGCATTGTATTTCCCATTTCTCTTACAGCAAATGCAGGGAATAAATATTGTAAACACATTTTATTACAGTGCCTTCTTCTATATCTGGATTATTTTTCCTCCAGAATATAAAATATAGAGCTTCTGAAAGCAGGGAGATTATTAGAACAGGCAGCAATATTCATGAAATTATGATAATTAGCAGAATTGCAAGGTTAATATTTCTCCTCTCCCTTCCCCCAATAAGAATAAATTAGGTAGAGTAAAAAAAAAAATCCATCTAAATTAATGCTGTCCACTGGGAAAGGAAATTAGTTTGCACAGAGTACTGAGATGTATGAAATTTTGCTATAATTCAACCCTAAGGATTTTTTTAATTACTTAAGTAATGAAAAAATGTAAAATTACAGTGAACAAAGTATTGAAATATTCTAACATGCATTTTGAAACTCTCAAATTTAAGCCACTTGCCATTAATATCCCCATTTCATATTGGTATTTTTTAATAAGCTGCAGCTCCATAAAACGGAGTAGAGTAACAGGTCAATGACTTGCACTCTGTAAAGAAGAGTGTCTAGATAAACCAATCACAAATGTTAATCAGAACTGTGCAAAACCCAGAAAAATGCAAGAGACTACCAGCATGTGAGAATCTGAATTTAACAAATAAAAATTAATGATTTCTTGATACAAGTCTATAAAATTTTCAAAGTACACATCCAAAAACTTGATTATATCCTAGAGCAGCAAATATTCACTTAACTGCTGTCAGAAATACACATTTCATAGTTAACAATCAGAAAGACAGGAAAAGGCAGAAACAATATGTACGTACAACGCACTGAAAACATTCCTAGAGGACCAATACATATTCAGGGAGAGACATAGGGGAAGACAACAGTGAACTAGTCATTGTATGAACAGCAAACCTGTTGCTTACAGTAATATTAATGTGGCCACCAAAGTTGGATTATTGAGTTCAAATCTCTGTAGCACACATAGCATGCCAGGCAAATACCAAACTCACATTCAGGTCATTAACATATTTAGCAGCAGTGTTTGGCTGATTCATCAACCCTCAAAAATATTTTGAATTTGTACAGTAATCAGATGATCCGTTTCAGATGATATGAAACCTAATTAACAAAATATTTAGGTCCAACTGCGAAAAAAAAAAGACAATAGCTGGATTATTCTTAAGAACAGAGAGAAGCTTGGTTATTCTCCAAAATATCCTGCTACAGCAAACCACAAAGTAGGAGTTATTAG
The DNA here is from genome assembly GCA_013389825.1 of Crypturellus undulatus. Lineage (NCBI taxonomy): Eukaryota > Metazoa > Chordata > Aves > Tinamiformes > Tinamidae > Crypturellus > Crypturellus undulatus. The sequence goes on from VWPW01023220.1 coordinate 12,719, forward strand.
CTTATCATAATTGCAGCCAATTTTTAAAGTAATGGAGTAATCCACTGTGGATTGTTGCAAGGAAGTGGAACGAAGAGTGTGAAATGAACATATGGATTTTATTTTAAACAAATTAGGCTCACTACCAGGGAAGTAACAAGTGATTTCTTAGTTTTCCAATGCTACAGGTTAACTTCCATTTATGACCTTTTCAGCCTGCTTGTTAACTTTTCTAAACTGCCGTTAGAATCAGTCCTTGAAGGAACACCAGTGTTTATCATTTTCAGTTACAAGCTATCATCTCCACTGTCTGTACTAATGTCAGAGCATACAAAAGGAATAAGGATAACAGTACGTTTGATTACTTAATCTTCAGACTGTTATCTTTGTTTCTTACTCATAGTTGGCAGAAACCATAGATAGGAAAGAGGTTTGAAAGATAACATATCTCTGTGCTATGAGCATAACAAAGGCAAAACTTGCCAAGCCCTGTTCAACAGCAACTGCCTATGGCTTGCACTGTCTGCTTTATGAGTAAACATCACCTTACTGTGGGCAAAACTGCATGTGAATTGTTAGAGAGAGGAATGATCTCAAACTGACACTTTACCTCAAGAGCCACCACAGAGTTTTTCTATGGTGAGTCAGCTACACTGACCAGCCATTCCACAAGTAATACAAGTACAGAGCAATGATGCTATGTTTTCCTTGGGTGCTTGCTTCAGTAAGGAAAATTATTACAACATAGACTGGTTTATATGACCTATGCAGATAGCCACTAAAAGACACAATTAGATTTTCCTGTAACCTGCATATCACGAACAGACTTGTTTGCTACAAAATCTTTACTGATGTAAGAGCCAGAAAAGACACAACCTGATTTTTAGCTTCTAGGAGGGAGCTGGGATTGCTGAGAATATGTGGTATGTGTGATAGAGAATAGGGTATGTGTGTGTGCGCATGTGTGTGGTGGTCATGGGCTGACAAAGAGGGCTCAGATTTGAAAAAGAAGTCACAAGAAAAAATAATGTAGGTACCACAACATCAACTTTTGCTATTCCCTTCCTAGAGAAGAGTGCTTTAGCTCCAAGGAAACACTAATTCTTCCAGCTCTGTGAAGCTGGAACATATATTGCAAAAGCAATAGATTCTTTTTCTTCCAAAATAAGTGTATAGCATCCTTAAGAACACTCTGCCCTCTGAAAACAAAGTACGCTGCTTATTCCTATTTCTTTTTGTGTTTAATAGTGATTCCATTACATTTTAGAGAATAAATTTATTTTTAAATCAGAGTTCTCTGCATAGTTCATCAGAAATTATGAGTAAACTCAGAAAAGTCAGTAAACTAGATCCACAAGGCAGATTTTAAAATATGCTGCATGTGTGGTTTCCTTAGCAAAACTTACTTTGCTACAGTAAACACTTATGCTTCTTTGGGACATCTGGAAGCATGTTGCTCAAAATGGGATTATCAATTGCTGGAAAGTTTGAAACTACAAAAAAATGGGTAATGGGAAATGCTGAGAACTGGCTATGATTGATCACTTTCCTCTTGAGAGTACAGATTACTACTTATGAACGCTAAGGAGAAACCCACTTCCAATTCACAGTTCAAGTGTCCTTGGTTACTGTAAAGAAACATCTGGACAATCTTATATGGAATAGAGTAATGGGTGAAAGTGCATACTGGAGTTTTCTAGATTACAGATTATATTAACACCAAAAATGTATATCACCACTCTCTCTCCTCCCTCCTCTTGGTATGCTCTGCCTTGCACTCTTTCTTCCATTCTGGTGTTCATCAGATGCTCCAAAGAGCTGCTTCAGCTCTTTGGTTCTGTAAAAATGCACCTATTCCTGGTTGCACACCATGACTCAAGAAATTCTTGTACAGACCTGCATTTTTACATTTTGCTCTGTATACCTGAGGTGGGAAAAAAAAAAAAAACTCTTTTTGTCTTCAAAGGGACAACATGGTTCAATACATTTCTCTCTGGTGAAGAGGCATAATAGTCAGTCACTATACCAGGAGGTGAGTATTGAATTCAGTACTCTTCTTACCCTGCATTCAAACCTGCCTTTCCTAATCACTAAAACAAAATACAAACAAACAAACAAACAAAAAAGATTCCTTCGACTAGACTAGCGTGATCACAGCAGTCTTTCAAGAAAGATGGAGTGTGTTTCATTCCCACACACCAAAAAAAATCAAATGGTCAGTCTGGGTTTAAGTTACTCTAAACACCTTCAGAAGATTTCAAAAACTCTTCTTGCATCACTAATGCAAAAGAGGTGTGAAAGAGAATTCCAGTCAATATTTTATATATGAAAGTATGCAAGAGACTCAACGGTAGGCTCCACTCTGATGTTTATAGTATGAAAAAAGTATATATTTTAACAGCCCCTGAACTTGTTAGTCCTTTTTGTACTCCTCCTTCTCTTTGAAAAGAAAAGCTTTTGAAATGTGAAAAGTGTTTAGAAGAATCAGTTCAGATGAAAACGTTTTTCTGTTAAGGACTAGAGACTTGTGGGTTGGTGTGGGGAAATACCTTTGCTTTGAACTATAATCTAAAAGATGCAGTGTGGGACTCCAACAAATGCACTGTGGGGAATAATATGATTTTATGCACAATTGATCTACAAAAGGTTATGCCTAGTACACATAAACAAAATATATATAATACATCTGGGAACGAATTTTGTTCAGTTGACTTGTTATAACCACAAATCTCTTCCTCATCAGTTATTGTTTGCACTGACATCCAAAATCTTTTACAAAGACTCCCTGCCTATGGTGTCAGAGTTTGGCAGAGTGACATCCAAACGATTTTGAATATAGAATTGCCCATGCCCATAAATGAGTTAACTAAAGGAATCTTTTAGGATTACAATTAAATTGTCAGAAAATAATTATTAGCTACCTTGTAGCTAGTGCTTCACCCTTTTCTTTCCATATACTTTTTAGAGTACCTTTTCTGCTATTGTCAGTCTGATTTGGGGTGTTGCTTCATTCAGCATGCATTTTTTTCCTTCCACTACTTTACAGAGGGCTAGTAAAAAGTTACAAAAAGTTCAAGGCATTCAAGTTTTAAATATTGTAGAAAAGATGCAGAGACAGTCTTGCCAAGATTTCATCAAATCAAGCACACCATCTCTTCATTTTAAAAAAAGAAGAAAATTGTTGCTGTAGTAAAAAGTAGAACATGTAAATACAGGAACAGAGAAGGCTGTTACACATTGGGTCTCTAGGTTTTCAGAACCAAGGCTTAATGCAGAACCCTAGGTGTGAGGGAGGTCAGGAGAGTAATTTCTTGATTCCAACTAAAAAACACATATAGCATAAATCTGATTAAATTTATTCACAGGCATAAAGAATGTCCAGGTTCATAGCTGCTCGGACTCACTGCACAATCTAAAAGCTAATGAGTTTTCCATCCTATAAAATAGGATAGATACAAGAGGGAAATACAGAGATATTTCATGATATTTCTTGAACATGATCATATTGAACTTCTTTAATAGTAAGAATTTGGCCTTAGCTATTAATAACTACCATAGCACAGTTTACTGTGGAATTATTATATACACACATACTTTTTCCAAAGTTATATTATATAAGCATGTGATTTGATTTTTTGATTCCTTCAAAATCAGAGAAGAAACCCAAAAGAACATCCATAAAGGAAAAGCTAACGTGCGTGCTATTTGGAACAAACTCAGAGGTTCCGAATTACATCAAATGCTTCCCTCAGACTTTGCCACTGTTGCTAACCAAAGCCATTGATCATGGGCAATACAGTCAGATACCTGGAATACCCTTCAATAAGAAAGCAGGGGCAGTCTAAAAATGAGGAAATCTAGTGTATAGATTTTTTAAATTTTCTTTCAAAATGGCATATCACTTTACAGTATTTCAGTGTAAAAAACATGATTATTTCTTCTGAAAAGCCAGATGGTTCTGCTTTTTGCTTCACTATTTGAGGAAGAAGCATGTTCACATACCATGGTGGTATGTCATTTTCATACAGATGCACATTCAGGACGCAGTAACAAAGATACATATGAGTAGACACTAAATGTAGAATCTGTGAAACTAGATCATCCGGAATGGTTAACATTCTGCATTCCGAATGTAAAGTTATGCATACTTACAGGCTACTACAATTCTATCTAGAGTGCTGATGGTTTCAGTAGAATAAATAGTCGTGTAAGCTGAAAAAACAAAGTCTCTCAGAGAGAAAAAAACAGAGCAAAAATTTGTCCCTAACTGGAAAATTTCTATAGTGAATCTGTTGGCCACATTGGCTTCTACCTGGTTACATGTCTTTGAAAGATCAAGGATGTAGCTCACTGTCAAAAACTAAGGGAAATGAGGGAGCAGCTCTTTACAGATAAGTCTTAACCTGTCTGCCAGTTTGTGTAATTTGAATTCTTTGTTCAAAGACTTCTTTCCACACAGCTATATTCTCCACTAGCAACAAAAACGCTAGTTCAGTTGTAGAATCTAGGAAATGTATGGCCTCCATTAGGAAAATAGCTAGACTTGTCTAGTACACTGTGGTAGAACCCATTAATTGCAAAAACAAAACAAAAAAAAAACAAAAAACAAACAAACAAAAAAAACCCAAAAAAACATAACTAGAATAAATGCACATATTCTATCCCCATCCACTCCTCTTAAATACATCAAAAAAATGATTTGCAGGCCTCTAGTTTTGCTAACTGGGTGCCTATTTTAGCTTCTCAGTGATGTCCCACACTGGTGCCATAGAGAAAGGGACACAATATTGCCTGTCTACATGGAGACACTCAGTACAATTAAATTAATCAATTTGCAGAGTGGATTAGTTAAAAAGGCAAAAAAAATCCTTTGTCAATATTCTCACAAGAAATTAAGAATCAAGTTTAATGTAGTTTAGGTTAATTCATTTCTGAATGAATTCGGAATGAAAGCAGTCACGCGAGTACTTAACATTAAATGATCCTCTGTAAAACGCACACCGCTAGTGATTTAGCTAAATTTACTTGAGTAACTATGTGCAGACAAGGCATTATAAAGGAAATGGTCTTTAACTACTGATTAGCCTCTCTAAAACATGAAGGACACAAGTTATCTAGCCTTGTTTAATCATAGGAATCTTCTGTTAATTAATAAAACCTCTGATGGACTTAGTTGACATGCAGTCCTGCATGAATTCTGCTCAATATGTGTGTGTGTGTGTGTGTGTGTGTGTGTATATGTGTGTGTGCAATCACCTCTTCTTTTTGAGAGATGAGAAAATGAATTATGATTAAGCACATATATTACTATATCTACCAATGAAAATATATACTGGACAGAGTAAATTTATAAACTGCACAACTTTATGAAATGTTCAATTTTTGTATGTACACTAAAATTAGTACAAAATTGCTTTTTAAGTTTTCTGCAGCACAAGACAATATCTACTGGATTTTATACCCTAATATATCAATTGACTACTTTGAAGTACAGTAAGGAAGTCTAAGAAGAGCTATAAAGAATAAGACACCATTTTCAAACTATACATAGTGTTTGCTTTTGCTTATAAAAAGGTAATTTTTTATCCCCAAAGGTTTTTAAATAGATCACTTAATAAGCAGGGAGTGGCAAGGGAGGGAAAGACTGGTTGTTGATACTAAAGCCTTTACCGTAATAAACTAAATATATTTACAATTTATACAAATGTTTGACCTTCAACAAAATACAAAAACATATCACAAGATGCAAAACCAGGAAACAAGTTAATCTGAGACACCACTGCTCTACACAAGACAGAATGCAAATTGAACTGCAAGGAACAGAATGTAATCCCACAAATTCAGGCAATGAGAAGGATTTGCATGAGGTCACAAATAAAAATAAAAATAAAAGGCTCCATCATTCTTCAGCAGACTCAGTTTTTAAAAACTATGTCAAAAACCTAGGCTACATCCGTCCTTCTCATCTTTGTGTTCTGTTTGGTCCACGTAGCCAAGATTTAGTTGCTGGATGTTGCCTTCTATTTTTGAATAATCGGAGTAGTTTCATGGCAAGGTCTGTATCCCCAATTTTTCGCTCCTTTTTAAAAGGCAAAACCTTTCTACTTCTACAATTAAGAGCAATTTTGGCCCAGTTCAACTTTTAAAAGTTATATCCCCATTAAACTTTTCAGTAGATAACTTCATAGACTGTAGCTTTTTTGTCTCCAGAGCCAGTGACTATGTATTTATCATCCACAGAGATGTCACAGCTAAGCACTGATGAAGATTCTTTGGACTAGAAGAAAAATAGAAATAAATGACATCATTAAAAAAAAAAGGTTTGTTAACCTCATCTCTGCATCCCATTTTAGGTAACCACACAGATGAAGGGACAAGGTCACTTTTTGTACTCTCAATTTAGATTTTTCTTAAGAAGCATTATCATCCTTACCTGGAAGATACTGGCTCCATAAGGAGTTCTCCATGCATTAAGAAGGTTATCTTTCCCAGTACTCACAAACCATTTACCTAGAATATAAAACATAAACATATGAAACATATGAAGTGGACACCTGGTAGATCTGGGGTTTTAAATACATTATGAAATCTGTTAGTTAGCTAATTACCACTATATAAAGCACTTGCCAGTAATCAACACAGTGTTTTTGCTTACAGTCTAAGTGGGTACCTGATGCTGCTGCTGTCTGTTACATACTAAAGTATCCCCATATTCACTAAATGAAAATAGCTTTTTGCATAGTACTCAACCCTCACAGCAGCCTTAAAATAATCAGACGGTTGTTTGTACATAAGCATTTGTATTCATAAAGCAGCCATATTTATTTGTAAATGAAGAAGCATTTATTACATTAAGTTTTGACTATCAAATAATTTATGATGATGTAATAATTAACTAAGAAAGCACGAATTAAAGGACTGATTTTCAGGCTGACTTTTAGGGTAACTTACCACAGTAAGCAAACTTGAGTGACAATACACAGCTCTCATGAAGGTGCAGTTGATACTTGTCTGGTTTATTTACGTGCAGCACTTCTACATTACTGCTCTCCATTCCCACAGCTAGCCATTCACCAGTAGGACAATAACCAAGGGAAAATATCTGTGAAAATCAAATAATGTTAAATTATTTTTCTTAACAATACTTAAAAGAATTGGCAGCGGTAAAGAGGGAAGAACTAAATAAAATTTATATAGTTCAATATTGCTATTGCTATTGCTATTGACTGCTGTTCAGAATTCAAGCGATTAAATAACCTCAGTTTTTACTTACTAACTTAGGGAAAGCTAGGGAAAGATAGTAATGTCACTCAGGCTATCCTATTGTTCCAGAAAATAAATATATGAAAGCTCAAAAATATTGTGTTATGCATAGCCAAAACAAACAGAAGGAACAGTTTCCCAGTTGTACAGTGCTCAGTTCTCTACTAGCATCTTAAACAAATATTTTTTCTTTCCCCTTCAAGTTGTAGCAAAGTGCAGTTACCTGTGATGTGAAGTCATGCTGTTGTAGCTGTCTCCCCTCTCTCAAGTCCCAAGATCTGACAGTGTTGTCCAAACCTCCCGTCCAGAGCTTGGTACCATCATTAGAAATGTCAATACAGCTGGCTCCATCTGTGTGGCCCTGGAATTGCCTGATAAAACAAACCAGATTGAATAATGATTTCCTGCCAGAGCTCAGAGTAAACACTGTTGTAGTGTTAGTTTTGGACTTTTTTTCTCTCTCTCTCTGTCATCTCTTCTGTGACTGCTGATGGGGAAAAATCAGTCCCTCCCTCTGACTGGGTATGAAATACAACAGTATTACAAAAATATGTTCCAGGTGATAGAAGTGAATTGCATCACACCTAGCCAAACTCAAACATTTCCTATCAGATGTAAAAAAGAGCTTATAAGAACCCTGAAGCATACTCTCTGTACTTGAAAGTACTGGTGAACAACCTGAATTAAAACAAAACAAGTGCTCAGGGAAAAAAATAAATCCTCCAATTTTAAAAAAGTGCTCTGGATTTTTCTTTAGCTGTAAGTCAAAATGATAAATAGCTAACAGAAGAAGGGGTTCGTGTAGATAAGAGCAAGCACTACTGGGTCAAGAAAGTTGCATTCTCTTTGGCAGGAAACGACCAAAATAACTAAACAGTGCATTTTGTTTTACAATATTCTCATCCTTGCTTTCAGAAATGAAAAGGTTAACTCAAGTTTTCTTTCATCCTTTGTCAGAAGACTTTTGAGGCTCCCTTACTTTAAAACAGCCACTAGCTTTAGGAAAAGTCCTGTCAAAGGTATAGGTAGGGGGAAAAAGGGTATTTGGCTTGGGAATGAAGTGTATGAATCACCAACAGCTGCCACAGAAAGGTCATGGGGCAAATTTCATTTTGTAGTAGTGGTCTGAAAATTCCATGTTATCAGTTACAAAGATTAGCAAGCAAGTGGTGGGAATGCCTACAGTAAACCTGTGGAAGAGTAAAAGGCAACTTGTATCATTCATTGAAGATCATCACAGATGGGTAAAAAACATATCAAATTTACCAAGACGAAGCACAAATTTGGCAAACTGAAGATACTATGTTATGAAAAATCCTATTAATGAATGTAAAAGTTTTAACAGAAAATTAAACTTTCATGCATATGAATATGAATCTCACTACATAAATTTAGGCCACTCATTGATATACAGGAGATCCAACTGAAACACAGCAGACAAAGCAATCTATATATTTGAAGTTTTCTAATAAAAAATACAGCCTTTTCCAATTTAGGCCCTTCTTTCTCAAATTATTCTAAATAATCACAACTTTGGTAACCATAAACCAAAATTTATCTTTATGGTATGTTGCATCTTTTAGAACTAGCTGCTGGGAGGCACTTCACATATAGCCCTATCTTTCTTCCTCATTCATAATACTATCGCTGAATATTGTCCTGCCAGACATTTCAATCTTATATCAAGATATTTATTAATCAAAGGCTTAAACAAAGAGATTTCAAAAGTAAGCTTAACACTAGACACTGATCACACTCTCTGCAACCCATTTTGTAATATTTGAAGACTGAATTCCCTGAAAAAAAAACAAACAAAAATCAAACACGTTTTCCATGAATAATGAAACATCAGTCCCTTACTCTTTCCTAAAGAATTGGAAGAATCTGTGCTTTCAGTTACTTTTGTGCAGTTTATTATTTATCTTCACTAAACAAGTATTGAAAACTTTTTTATTGAAGAAGACAGACAAAAGAAGAAACCTCAATTTTCCTACCAATTTCTACAATGATTTCAACAGATTACAGAACAGCCCTTAATGTCCTGGAGGACAGACTAGACTGAAGCTACTAAAGCTAGCCGCTACCCAACTCAAGTTAAACTGCATTCTTTGGATACGAAATACTACTTACTTTGCTGTCATGAACCATTATACAGTGAGATAAATATTTATCTAGCTGTCCAAAGAGTAACTTTTATTAAAGTATTCTGTAAACAAGTAATGACTCACCTGACCAATGTCTGATTGTGCAGATCCCACACTGCTATGTTCCCATCACTGCAGCAGGAAAAGCACACCTTGGAGTCAGGGCTGATAGCCAGAGCATAGCAGGCAGGGGCTGAAGATGTCAGTTCTGCTTTTATGCGAGGAGTTGGTGCTGCCAGGTCCCATATGGATAATGTGCTGGCTTCCCCTCCCACTATGAGGGTGCATCCATCAGGCAGCAATTTACAAGAGCGGATATAGTTATCTCTGTTCTGTACAACACAAATCAACTCTGTTAAAGCATGTCTGCTGGTACTGACCACTCGTGTAACTCTGACTTCATCCCAATTTTAAATAGTAGACTATATTTCCAATATCAAAATACAGAAACTAGCAGACCCTACAGGTTTTCAGGACACCATCCTCCCATGTCTCACCACCAACCAGAGACTGTAGCTGCACAAATAAAGCTACAGGTTTTTACTGCCACAGCCTCCTCTGTTCTGAACCTGATGAAAGGCAATGTCTCCTTGTTACAGAAGACAGAGCCAAAGTAAACTTACATTTGTGCATGCGCGCACTCCTTCAGCCAGTATCACCTACACCACAGGGGTGTGTCCAAAAATTAAAATGAACTCTCAATTCAGCATTTAAGAAACCACTTACAAAAAAGCTGCAAGTCTGATGCTTTTGAGGTTTTGGAGCTTTTTTTTAAACGCTATTTTACATTCAGAATTAAGTAAAAATTACGTTTTTTTTAATGTTGCTTTTTATCTTAACTAGGATTTTTACTGAACCTTTATCGTTGAGCATGTTGAGCACTCTATTCATGTTTATGTTTTCACATTTGTTATATAATTGCTGAATTAAAAGTTTAATGGGGATTTGAAGGTAGAAAAATTTTAGCCTTCACTCATTACAGACTTGACTCCATAAGTGTACTGGATGTCAATTTCTCTATGCGAGTTGCCAAATTAATATGGAAGGGTTCTTTAGAAGATAGAAGAATAAGATCTGTAACTCAAAACAAAAAAATACTGTAAGAGTTCAACCCTTATTTTACTTTTTCTTATTATACTGAAGGAACAATAAGATGTGTGTTAGAAATACTGCTGAGTAACTGACAGCCACAAAGTTTCATGGCTTAAATGAAAGCAGCTAAGACTAGTTCATCCAGAGAAGTGCATGTGCCACAAACCAGAATACATATTCAGCCATACTTTTACTACTAGACAGCTGACCCAGAGAGAGCAGCAAAGAAAAAGCAAAGACTTAGAAAGCATATTTATTTTTATTAATATTTTAACTAATATTATTTCATTCAAAATAGATGTTGCTGGACTTTTATGATATTAAGTCTTCTCAGTTAATATTTCACATATTGGGTTAATACCAGCTCAAGGAGAAACTTTTATTAAGGATCAGTGAATTCTCATTTGACTAGCCTGCTCCATTCTGTTTGGTAACCAACAGAGATGAAAACAAACAAACAAAATGCATGAAGTTCAGAAGAGCAATGAAAATGTTGGACTCAAAGATCTTGAAGGTCTTTTCCAACCATAATGATTCTATGATTCTAAAACTTGAAGCGATGTTGATACTCTACATATTATTTCATTATATAAATACTATCTTCTGATGTGAGTTAAAAACCTTACAGTGTTTTGTGCAGTTCTGTATTAGCTTGGCTATGTTTCTTTTAAACGTATACAGTAGGAAAAATATGAACATGACTAAAGAGGCAAAAAGATATCCCCTACACACACACACACTCAGGTATACTGTTTGCTTGGTAGTCCTATCTAACATATAATTTGACCCTTAATGGCAATATTTATCCATAAACAAATCAGGATTCTTCCACTGTAACACCACTTGTTTAGTAAAAAGAAAAAAGCAGGGAACAGAACTGCCCGCTATTTCTTTGAATAAAATCCAGACAAGGACAGCTATTTCCTTATTGAGTCTCCAAGGAGAAGTTATCCTTGTGCATAAGTTCCTGTTCACTTACCAGGCAGTCCAGCTGAGAGACAGGGCTCTTGTTGCCAGGTTGGCTGATATCCCAAACTTTGACGCACCCCTTCCCACCCGTGTACACATGTCTCGTGGGGTTGCTGATAGTAACTGCACATACAACTTCCCCGTGGTTCAGAGTGTTGATCTGACGGGCATGGCGAGGGATTCCTGGACCGATGAGGGCATCAGGAGGGAAGGGTACAGGCTGCATCTGACCATCTGCAGTAACGTGAAAGGAGTACGCTCTTTTGTGGGGAAGGAAAAAGGAGAGAGGAAAAGAAAAGAAACATCAATCAGCTAGACTACTAACATGCATTAAGAAAAACACAGTATTTTGCAATTGCTTTCTTTATCAATCTTTATTTTCACATAAAAATCAAAGCTACAGTGCCAAGTAGTGCAAGCTCAACCCCAAACAGGCATTGCATTTGCAGACTTCTTCCAAAGGACTTGCCAACATTGGCCATCAGAAGAACTACTGTGCACAGACAGAATTAAACTTGTGTTCAACCTGTTTCTGCACCTTGTCGTTATTATGATCACTAGTTACGCTCACATTTATCTCCTCTTGAGTTGGAAACTAGCACTTTAAACTGAAAACACAAACAAGCAGAATGTGTGCACATGCGCGCACACACACACACACACACACACACACACACACACACACATACCCCTTTCATCAGAAAACCGATGCCATCTCTTAATTACAGTTTCCTGAATAAGGATTTTGGAAAAGCTGAAAGACTCAGGTTTCCCAAGTATTTTTAGCACTTGTGTAAGAACTCTTAATTGTAATCACAGAGTGATTACAAGCATACGAAAACGAAGGGTTAAGAAGATGAATGCCAGCACTAAATAAAATAATATAAAATGAGCTCTGCTCAAGCACTGTGGAATAAATAGCAGTTAATGAAGGTTTCAGGTTTAGGGATTTTAAATAATGAAATTACTATGGCAAAAACCCTGCTGTTTCTTACAATGTTAAGATTTATTTATTACTTTTTAGTGCATACCTAGTTTACACTTTTAAACAGTAGCATTTTTGCAGCACTCTCCAAAAGCCAAAAATGAATACAACTGGCGAGATGTTAACTCTTTTGGCACTAAGTTACCCTTTAATTTTCTAACACTTTGGTATTCTAATTTTGTAATATATCCTTTTGTTCAGAATTGTTCTTTTTTTCCCCAAGCGCACCTTCCCTAGAAATCTTAAGTTGTTGTTACTCAAGTCAAAATCTAGCATTGTATCAGTCTCCCCTAGACCCAACAGTAAATAGTTCAACTTCGCTCTTTCTGAATATTTTCAAAGTATCTTATTGCACATTCACAAGTGTTGCGTATTTTGGAAGAAAAGAATGAGCATGGGTCCCCAGTGTGTAGTAGACATCATAATGTACATCTGGAGTGCTTTCCAACTGAATATTCCCAGAAGCAGAGCTGAACAGAAGACATTCCTTTAAAAAAACTTAGAAGAAAGCAGAGGACTTACTCTTCTGTTTTTTCATATGGAAGAAAAAAGAAACAGTTGCTCCATGTAATACTGAGGGAACAGTGGTTCTCTTAGTGGAGAAGGAGAAAAAGGCTGAGGATGAAAAATCACTGCTACTAACCACAGAGAAGAAAGGAAGAGCGCTTGCACATGCAATTCCCAAACATCCTTTCTGTTTCATGGTGGGACATGTGAACTGAAAACATGCTCAGAGAGCATTCAGAATGGAGGATGAGCAAGCGTGAAGGATGACAAATAAAAGGAAAAGGAAATGTATGATAAGAAAGGAAGCAAAAAATTCACTCCCTCACGACCATATAATCTTCACAGCATATCAAATGTATTTTTCCCCATGGGACCCTTTCCTTTCTTTAAGATACAGAATTACCGCAATGATAAAAGCTACACTAGAAATTTGTACCATTCTCATGAAGAAGGGTAGAGATAAAATTGTCTCAAAGCAGTTATTCATTAAATAGATGAGACAAAGGATGGGAAAGGAGGCAGAAGAGTGGCAATGAGATTGCTCAAGGCTGAATCCAGGTACAGAATCCAACTATAAAGACACTGCATATGAGAGGCTGGAAAACATCACTCCATCCTAGACTCCAGATCAAAGCCAGCTGCAGAATATTTGCTAGCAATAGCAGCATACAGAACCATACAGCTTTGAAGTCTCACCATGTCTTTAATTACTGGCAGATGAAAAAAAAAAAATTAAGTAAGGATTAAGCAATTTTTCCCATCATGATAGATAATTAACCTGCATTTTTTTTTAATAATGTGTTACAAAAGGTTTTACCTTAAAGGTACTTTTCAATTCACAATATTTAAGAAATCTTAATCTATTCAAGAGTTAATAGTTTGAAATACTTCTCTGCATATAAATGTGTAGCTTCTCAGTTCTTAGTTGGAATGGGAAGAAGAAAATAAAGTATTTTTCAAGTACTTCATGTATATGTAAAATTAGGGGACTTCTCTGCTCTGTAGCGTGAGTAATTGAACCCAGTGTATTTTAAGCATGTATATGCTTGCTGTGTTAAGTATGCCCTATTCAAAGTGTGGTGTTTGCTTGAAGGTAAGTGGCATGGTAAGTTAACACAAACACTATTAACATGTACGACTTTCACTTTTTTCTTTGAAAAATCTTGTATTATTTGCCACTGCTTAGACAGCTTCTGTCTTCAGAAGAATGCAGTCCTTGTGGCAGCAGTGCAAACAATTATTTGCAGTTCCATCACTCTCTGTCAGTCTAGGCTACCCCTCCATCAGGTCACCACACCAGACTGCCTAGCCCTCAGTTTCTGAGGAGAACCCTATCTCCAAAGGCATACTTAAGTATACTAAGGTGCACCTATGTATGACTGAGAAATGACTCCATTTTTAATGCACTATTTTTGTCCTTTTAAGAGGATCTTGTAGGACTGACAGCTTATGCCAATTTTTTTTTTGTCCACAGTACTCTGTCAGTGGGAGATGACCATAATTTTCTACCTTTGGTGAAATGGTTTCTAATATATTAACGTAAGTCCCTCCTCATGTTGCAGAAGGGACTATGTTAACATAATAGAAGCCATTAACAAACACAGTAAAAATAGCGTCCTTATGCAATGTCATTATAAGCTAATGTGAAAAGTACTAAATATATATTACCCAATGACTATATTAACACTTGTACCTAACTGTATTTATTGAGAATATTTAAATAATGCCTAAGAACTGTATCTTAAGAACAAACAAAGGATAAGCAAGTTCAGACCAGAACAAAATAAGTACAAGACAAAATTACATGTCTCTTATTTTGAGGGATGCTGAGAAATATATCCTCTGAATATTGTCTCCTCTACATTCCTTTTGAATAAAGACAGGCTTTATGATCCATTTTTCTTTTGCTCTATTGTATCCCAACTTATTTTTCTTCTTCTGTACCACAGAAGCTCTGAAGTGGCAAAGTTTCTACAACTTAGTAGGCTGTAAAACTTGAAATATTAGACTAGAAGGCTACTCCATTTACCATCTTAAATATGGTAATATGATTCTTCAATTCTCAAATTCAAAAGAATGACATATGAGGTAAAAGTAAGATATCTGAGAAAAATTCAGTATAGCTTTCTCCTCTTCAAGGAGATTTTTAACAAAACAGTCTCCCACATGAATTTATTACTCAAGAATACAGTAGATTGACCGAACTATCTACCTTTTAGCTCCCCCCAGTCTCAGTATTCATACTGATGAAATATATGTACTTCTTAAAGCATCATGCAATCAAAACAAACAAACAAAAAATCCCAGCTTCAAAAAAAATTCCTATGCTAGCACAGAAATACCTGAACTACAAAACAGAAAAGCAGATGGTTCCTTCTGTGATGCATTTTACTTTTAGGTTCTTTGTAGACCAGCTTATATTTAGTTAGAGTATTCAAAACAAACATTTAATATCCTTGCATATCTGAGTATGCTGTTTTACTATATAAAGAAGAGTGTCAACAGTTAGTGAACAAGGTATTCATACAGGACTAACAAATCCATGTAACTTCATAAATGGTATACAATCACTCCATCCAGGGATGGGGGGAGGGGAAAAATGTGTTACTCCGAACTGAACTGGAATACCTGAGCTGAATGGGAATTTTAGCCAGTGGTTCATATCATAGAGATATCCACAAGAACATTATGATATTAATTAAAACACACTTTGTGCATGTTCATGCAGACATATACAGAATCCCTGTCCACTAAATTTACTCCTGAACAATAGATGAGAGGAAAGTGTAAGATCATATAGAATATTCAAAACAGAGATGTCCATGACCCAAAAATGAATCCAAGCATGCCAACCAAGGGTGATAAAGTTAGTGATAACCAAGAAGAGATTCATCAAACAGCAAAAGGCATTAAGAGCAACTGAAGACAGAAAATCAGGTTGTATGTACACAAAGGTTTCAAAGTAATATCAAAATCCTGGATAGCCTCAAGGAAAATCCTTACAAAAATGCCAACGTTAGCTCATTTGTATAAACAAGAAACTGGTTTAGGTTTTTAAATTGCTGCATGATTGCTCAACTCCCTGTGTACTACTACCGACTAACAAGGTTAGACTCCCAGGAGAGAAAAGTTGTCAGAATCACATTTAGAAACTTAACATTACTTTAAGTTCCAAACAAAGCAAGTGACAGAAGAGTTTTTCAGATAAAATTCCCATGATAAGAAGGAATATATAAGCAAAAACGGGTCCAACAGACTACTAATTTTTCTAACCATCTTGTCATTTATAAAGATATTGGGATATACAGGGATTAAAGAAGATTGTGTGCTATCGGAAAAGCCATTCCTTTGGAGCGGGGGACCTTAAGGCCTTGGAAGCAATTCTGAGCGAAAAAATATAATAACTTGCAGCAATCAGAAAGCACATACTGCTGGGCATTCAATAGGTTAATCACATAGAAAGATTGAAGTTGGAAGGGTCCTCTAGAGATTACCTAGTCCAACACCCCAGCTCAAGCAAGGACATCTAGAGCATGTGGCACAGGTTGGCATCCAGGTGGGTTTTGAAGATCTCCAGATGAAAAACTTTATTTTCCCCCTCTTAAAATAATCCTGAAAATGTCCAGTTCTTTTTTGCAGGTGTCTCCAAGTTTTTTCACAACAGGTACTACATAAGAAAAGATGCTGTTGTTGCCAGCATTCAAAAAATTGAGAAAATTCTGGAGTGGTTCAAGGGTCAGGAACAGCTCAGCTTCTACCAAAAACTTATCTTTGTACCACCAGAAGACTCAAATCAAAACTCCAACTCTCAGTAACAACAAATTCAATGCAGCAAATTAAGTGGTGTTTAGGATAATAATATTTGGGAAGTAAAACAAGAATTCCCTTATAGTCTGCTGAACCTTAACAGGCCATAAACTGTACGGCTAATATAGGAGACTTTCTTTATGTGAATAAGAGATACTTTCAAAGATGCTGCAGGTAGTATATACATCATCCAGGGAATTGTAGTCAAACAGAACTGAAATAAAGGCACTTCCAAACTTGCCAACAGAAAGGTAAGAGTTCAGCATCTGGCATTTTACGTTTATCTCATAGCTAAGGCATGCAAGGAAGTGGCTTCATAAAGAAAAAACTGAGTCAATCCAAGTAATGTGACTATGAAAAACTGAACATAGCAAATCAGGTAAGGAGTAGAGAAATACCAAAATAAATCATCTAAAAAGCAGCATGAATACAGACTACATAAACAAAACAGACCAAATTAGATATGAAGTATCAGAAAACAAAATAACCATACGAATGCACTACTGCTGTGTCTTCAATAGCTCAACAGCTAGAACTCCTCCTCCTTCTTCAGAGGAGGTCCCTTCCAACCTTAACCATTCTGCGAGTCGTGTGTGTGAGTTCTGACTGAACAAAAATAGGTTCTGCTTTCAAAATATCTTATTTCTGGGATTACTAAGGAAATAAAAATTATTGAAGATTTGTGAATACACTGCTTCAAATGTAAAAATTACAGCCAAGAGATACTTTGATCTCCAAAAATATTTTATACAAAGATTCCAAATAGAGAAGGTGCTTGACCCTTAATAGAACCTGTACTCAGGACAATGCATGTTCCTTGATATATGAAATTTACACATACCGCCATTTGACACCTAACACCAACTCACAGACCCTTTACTTCAGTAACCAACTTTTAAGTAAAAAAGTTTTAAACAAGTTTTTAAGTAAACAAGTTTAAAACAAGTTTTAAGTTTCTCACGCTGCCAACAGAGGGCTAAGTACGTTCTCAGAATCATGGTGGATAACAGTGAGAACACATTTAGGATGGCTTTTTCAATGTATGAAGCCTGCTCCTTCCTTAGTAAGAGTAGGAGAAAAACACATGCTCTACTGTCTGTAATCTGGTGTACACTTTTCAGTATGTTGGAATGGCTGACATCGTCACTAGGTACCAATGGGAGCTCAAAAAACAGATACGCATCTCTACAACTTTTCTATGTATGGGTATGCTTGGTCTCGTCTATCATAGTCAAATTATGGAAGACCTCCACCTATGCTGTTTTTGTGCAAGAGTTTTATTTTAACATCAGTAAGCCTTAGTATCACAGAATTTATTCAAGCACTCTTCCAGCAAGAGTTAAAGGCTTTCAATAAAAAGAAACTGTTGTAAAAGTCATCTTACATCTATGCACTACCCACTGCACAACTGTTTCCTTATCCTTTTCCTTTCCAGATGCATAATTCCACAATGTTTTTAAGTGCTTATTCCGTTATGTAGGGTGCCATCAGCTGCCAAACTAACTGCTTCAGATACCACTGTGATCAACAGCTTCAGACTCTCACGCCTGTTAAAACAGCTGCCAGACAAGGAGTCTGTGAATTAGCATTATACATTTATGCTCACTATAGTATGAATTTTAGTTTCAATCTGTTCTGTCTTACCCATTTTTTCCACCGTCTACTAGCTTATAAGTCCCTTAGCCCCTTCTAGAAAGGAAGAAGTTTAAAAGAATACCCACTCTCAAAGGTGTACATATATCGTCAACATCTTTTCTCTAAAAATAAGCAAACACACCTGTTTCAGAAGACAACAGCTACCAGTTGAGAATTTACATGCTGCATCCCTTATCAGAAGTCTAAGGCAATCTCTCAGGAATGCCTGAGATACTACTTCCTTTGGAATTCTTGTTCACTGACCCAGAGTAACTTCATGCTCTCTAAATGTGGTAGATATTAACCAAAGTGTTACTTACGGTTTTCCTCCAGGAATCCCTGCTAGATTTGGAGGGATTCCAGGTACTCTCATGTGAGGAGGCGGATCAAACCCAACCTGACAATGAAAAAATCAATTAATCTCACACTTGCAATTTCTCAATTAACAATTCCTTTTTTAATACAGTCCAAATGCTATACATTTAAAGAAAAGGAAAAAATTAACTGCATAATTAAAGGGGATAGGGAGCAGTGGGAAACTAAAAGCAAAAGGTTACTTCTGATAAAAGTATTCATATCCAAGTAGAAAAACAGTGACCTGTACCAAGTATATAAAGCACACTATAAAGAGAGAACAATACAAAGATCATTGAGCTAACACTGAGTTAGCCCTTCCTCTGGAGGTCATGTTGTGCTGGCATGTGGCCAAATCAATGCTCTTTAGCTTGTGACAACCAGCACCTGTGCGTGCAGACACAGCACTCAAAAGCAGCTTCAGGCCCCAGCCACAGTCTGTTTTCACACAGTACAGCACTGTGTGGGCACATCAGCTAACAGATCTCTCACTGAGCCACACTTCAGGTATACACACAAATTCACCTACAGCTTAAACATGCTACACAGACTTTCTTCACATGCTGCAGTTACATTCAACTTGTATCCTGAATACATGTGTATGTCATATAATCCAAACAGGGATTCTGGACTAAAAATACTTATTTTTTACTTCTGATAGAGTATACTTAAATTACTGGAAGAAATGGAACATAACTTAGAATGCCCACTTTTCAAACAAAAATACATGTTTTCCAAGTTGAAAAAAGCAGCTTTATTCTGCAATAATGAGTTTCTCGCAAATTTACAAGTACGTAAGTCTGTGCATACATAAAGCTGCCTTCAAGCTCATAGATTTGCAGAATCAGGTCCTTAGGTTATTCTGCTCAATAGCAGAAATAATATCACATTCCATGGTATTTATTACATCCACAATAGCAACAAGGACTATTCTTAACACACTTTACCACAGAAGTTCAAGACATGTACAGACTAACTTCTCAGACTGATTTCAATTAAAATAAAAACAACAAAAAATGCAGAAGTAGATAAAAAGACTTCTATGTGCTTCAAGATTAATTTAAGACATCTGTACAGCACACAAATTTGATTCAGTAAGAGAAAAACAGATGTCCAGAGCACCAATGAAGTGCTTTGTAGCTTCCAAAACTACCTTTTCATTTAAAGCATAAATAAACAGTTTGGCATTTACTAATGATCCAATGCACTGATGAAGGTTAAGAAAAAAAGGAAGCACACATCAGTACACTGATTTTCTCTGTCTTCAAGGTACAAGTTTGTTTCTCCAGGCATACAGCAAATTGAAAGGCACAGTGAAGCAGTGAAGCCTCTGGTGTTGTTATAACTTGGGAATCTGACAATGTTAAATGACGCATGTAGCTCTTTTCAGTGAACCACAACTCACAGGACTGAGATTGCAAGCAACGTATGGCCTACCATAGGAGATCTTCCATAAGCAACCACAGCAGCTGCAGCTGCAGCAGCACTCATCTGGGGGGACATATTGTGCAGACTGGCATAGGCTGCCCCTGGACTGGTTAGCTCTCCATTCATGCCAGCATGAGGTACCATTCCAAATGGAGCAGGATATGGTCCGGGTACTGCCAAAGGTGTCCGCAAACCTGCAGCTGCAGAGGAATTAAGTGACTGTATTTTAATTTCCCTGCACACAGAGAGGAAAGTGGTCTTTTTCTCTACAGTACCTTCCCTTCCTCTACACACACTGCCAAGAAACACTGCCTATTTCATCACAACCACCACTTATTACTCAGTGTAAATAAGACCTGCTGAAGTCTGAACTTGCTGATTACTTCTAACAGTCTCTACTATCATTGTCTATTTCCATTTTTGTAATATTTCCTTGTTTACATAAATTGCTCCTTTGCCAAATTAAGCAGTAAAGCCGACAGACATGGTTTACACAGCTCATGTCTGAAGCAACTGTGCAGTACCAGCCTGAATAGCAAAAGTAAACTTAATTCTGCATTTATCAAGACTTACACTGCAGCAAATATTAGTAGTTCCAGACAAATACTGTAGGAGATTGCACTCAGAATAAGCAACAGAAAATTCGGAGAAGTCTTTCTCTGTATTGCATACAGTCTCAGGATTATTTGTAAAAAAGATAGAGACAAAGTAAACAAAAGAAGAACATAAGCCTGGAAGGTATTTGAACTCTTGATAATCCGAACAGCTGCTTCTCATCAAGCCTTCTCTTAATATCAAGGAGCAACACATTTACTTAACATTCACATAGGATTCCATATGTAAAAAAAGATTAATGCTAGAGCCATAAACACAAGAGGTAATGCATTACCAGCTTGGTTAACCAGAGGGTCCATTGCTGGAGGCTTGCCAAGGCCTGGACGAAGTCCTGGAGTTGCACTAGTGCCCGGGGTTGGCACATCACTTCTAGGAGTTGGTGTGCTGGATTTCAGAACAGGCGTGCTAGCTTTTTCATGCTGGTATCATTAAACAAATTAAATGAGTATTATTTTTAATCCAGGCCATATTACACAATTTATCACAACAGCAGCTGGGATGCTGGGCACCTACTACCTACTCCCTCAGCCAATTTTCATAAATCCACGCAATGTTGACAGCATTAACTTGTGAGAGAGAAATGCTGACCTTTTCAATTATTGCCAAAATAAAAATAAGCACAGAAATGTAGAAAGTTATTTTTTCTTCTTCCACTGGCAATAAAAAAATGCATGAGCTATTTTTTCTTCAGGACAATACTGTATGCAGCATCAATTTACTTCATTCTGCAATAATTATTGTCTTTAAAATTATTGGAAACAACAGACTAAAGAAGAATCAAAACTATGATATTAAAAAAAGTGATATTTGAAGGATTACAGAGAATCGAATCAAATTATTGTATTGTATATAGTACCAATACTGCAAGGGAAAAAAAATATAAAGACTTTTTTTAATGAGTTTATTCAGAGTTTATTTAGCAGAATGTAAGAGTAGTCTGGAAAATTTCTTAGTGGCTTTGTGCAGATCTACACAGGAATAAGAGCATAAACTATTGCTCTAAAAGAAAGCAATGTTGCATGTTATGTAATGACTTTAAGATTTGCTTGATATAAATGTAAGAAACATAGGAAATCAGCATGAAGCTAAAGTTATTGCTAAGGAGGAAGATTGAATGGTACTGTAAAGACTGGGAACAATAATCATTTTCAGTTTCCAATACTTAAAATCATATGCTTTCTGCCAAAAATATTGCAGGACAAGAAAGAAGTAGACTTTATGTGCAAAAACAACATTTCTCAATACACACCAAACTCATTTCTTTCGATTTCAGAGAAGTGGAACTTCCTGACGAGGCCGTAGATGCTGGACTGCTAGAGGCATCCTTCTTCATCAGGCGGTTTTTATCTATGCCATTTTCGCGTGGCGAATGAGCAGGACTTGCCCTTGGAGAGGATGGATCCTAAACAACAGGAAAGGAATAATGGCATAAAAGTATGTTACAGGTTGGTACACAAAGCGCACTAAGGAGCTAGGTGAAGGAGGCAGGAGAATGTAGAAGAATTCAAAGAGTAAGTTCAAATGAAGAGACTTTTTGTTGTCTCTGTGAAAAAGCTTAAAAACCCTTTGTTAGTTTAGTGTAGATGTATAAGTTCATGCAGTGAGCAAGCCAGATTTTAGATTACATGTAACTGTAAACTGTTGTCATGCATAGGGCGTGCTATCTAAATAAACAAGTACCATCTAAACAAAGCGTGTATGACGAGTAAGAGTAATAGTAGTAAGTTCACACTGCTTTCATACGTCCTCCACGTACTGCTAGTGAACAACAAAAATTTCAGTGATAATCTTTTTTAGGTGACACAAAATTTTATCATCTCTACCTTCAGAGAAAGCGATATAGGCATGTGCTTTATAGGTCATAAGATCTATCTGCTACTTCTTACTAACTACTACCTGGAATTGAATCACTACTTGCAACTTCAGAAAAACATAAAATAATCTCTCAGATAATTATATTCTTATCTTTCTGAGACATTCTCTGCTTTTACTTTATCCTGAAATAGCCTACCCAGAAAGTTACAAAGCCATCAAAGCTCTACTGGTTATCTATGCTCTTTCTGCTCATGAGAATAGTTGCATCAATGCAGGGAAGGCCTTATAAGAGAGCAGCAAATGTAACAATTGATTACGGAGCATTACCATAATAACCAGGACTTCTGAGATCAGTCCTAAATTTCTAGTTGGATATCCATTTTTCTACTTGTTTGAAATCATTTGGGCATTTGGAGCTTCTGGATGCACTTCCTCTCTGTCAGCCCCTGGGCCTGTCTATTTTTAAACAGCGTAAGAATCTGTTCTGGCATACTCAGGCTTTTTAAATTTTTCAGCCGTCTGAGATAAAAGATGAAGAGAAAGGTGAGTCCCTTCACCTTGATGTCACTGCCAAACTTCTACTTTAGAAAGAGAGAGGGAAAAAAACAAAACAAAACAGAAACAACTTTTCTAAGTAAGTGCCTCAGATTTGGGGGAAAAAAACACAAAAATTCAGGAGAGTTTAGTCGACTTCATTCTAAACAGATAAACATTTGTAACCAAACTTGTCTTTAAAACAGGAAATTAAAGTACTTGTAATTTTAAAGCCACTAAAAGTGTTATTAATACTACTAATGCTAATAAAGTCAAATATTGTCTTTGCTTTTCATTTAAAGACAGCAGTACAAAAAAACCTTATCCCTCCAACTGTGTTTCGCCAAAACTTCCTCTGCTATAGAATAGCTGTGAAATGTTAGAACATAACTGTTAAGAGAACAGGTATGGCTAAAGCAGCACCAGAAAAAGCAGAGAGGGCAACCAGATAAAAGCAAGGAGGCAACTGTAATATTAACAAGAAAGGAGAAGTTGTGAATATTTTAATATATCCACACAGAGTGTTTCTTTCATTTAACTGAACACACTTTTCCTTTAATGCTTGAACAAACATTAAGACTAAAAAATGAAAGAAGTTACCTCATTGGATACATCTACAACCAAGTTATCGTCACTCTTGTCTCCATCACTGTCCTATTAAAAATAAATAAATAAATAAATAAATAAATTGTTCAGTTCATTGCATACCTTAACAGCCGAAAGGANACTAGGCTTCTCTTTTGACATTTTGCCTTTTGTTCAAGAAGAAAGACTCTTTCTTTACTTACTAGCATTAGGACAAACATATAAAAGAAGAATACAACAACTTTCTAGCTTTAACAAAGAAGCCTAAATGAGGCAGGACTACTTTAGTGCCAATCTTGCCATCAGTCAAAGATAGTCTGAAAACTCTCATCATCATTATAATAAGCGTTATCACCACTATTAAAAAAGAAACTAAACCTATTCATTCACTATTTAATCTTGAGGATTATTGCTTAATGTGTGTAGCCAAAAGCCACACATGTCTCAGAAAATTCCACCAATGTGATATTTTGTTTTTGAATTAGCTCCTCCTTCTCCATTTCCAAAAAGGAAAGCTTTGAAAATAGGAAGTTATGGGGAAAAGTCCAGAAATTACAACAGACTTCAACATTACTGCCTAGCAAAACCAAAACAGTTTGACATTCTCAAATTGAAACGTTTTATTGTGATTCATCATACTGAATTTTGACTTAATTTCACTCTAAATGCTGTTCATGTGGGTTGCCCAAATGTCTCCTGGGAGCTATTATTCAAGAGCCTTTCTGTTCCCTATCTCGAAAGTTCACTGGAATCTCCACATGATAGGCTGTGGTGCAGTGATTTCGATCACCCTAGTGATTCAACTAGAGGGGACACTTGACAGAAAGATCAACACTAAACTTAAAACTTTTCCATGGGAAAGTTAGACATTTCCAAGAATTGTATTTTTAGTTAAAAAGTTTCTAGGAAAAGAAGTCAGACACACAAGGGACTGCTCA
The DNA here is from genome assembly GCA_013389825.1 of Crypturellus undulatus. NCBI lineage: Eukaryota > Metazoa > Chordata > Aves > Tinamiformes > Tinamidae > Crypturellus > Crypturellus undulatus. The sequence continues at coordinate 37,369 of VWPW01023220.1, forward strand.
AATTGTCTCCCACATCTTGAATTAAATTAGCAATGCTTTCTAAGTTTCTGGATTCAGACACTTAACTCTGGAAGCAGGAAAGGAAAGCACTAGTTCCTTCCTTTAACTCTAGGACACAGGCGGTAAAAGGGCAGGTGGTTTTACCCCTTCCCTTTTGCTTTAGCAATAGTGTTTTTAAGAAATACTGCAAGGACAAGAGAGCCCAAATAATGTCACTGGAGAAGCAGAAGCAGAATACTGCTCATCCAAAGGATGCAATAGCAGAAGGAATAGGATAGCAGCAGCTCCAGTTATTTTCCATGACTTGAAGAGTATGAAGCAAACATATGTCAAGAATAGGTATAACTGAGCATGTGGGAGACCCTCCTTAGCCCATTGGGGGGCTGAAATCAAAACTAGATTATCGGGAAGTGCTAGAAAGAAGACTCAAAGCTGCAACAGTCATACAGCACTACAATGTGCATAAAGAAGACAGCAACCCAATCCATTGTCAGTGGCTCTACTATTCAAGTGCTATTGACAGCAGGCCTTCTCCCACATGGATATTGCGGGTTCAAATGGAAGAGAAATTCTTCCAGATATTGATGAAATATAGTAGCATCTCATTTTCTCATGAGTTTCAGTTTCCAGCAAGTAATTAGTGATTGAAGTTATCTACAGCAGTCGTTTCAACCACACTAACACTATATCAAACAATAACTTCATTTTTAAAATTTAAGTTCTACTTCTCAGTATTTTCTAAATTAGGATTAGTCTTATCCTAAGGCTTGTTGAAATTCACCTGTGAGGTTCACGTGGACCACTGTACTACTGAAGTGTCCCTTTGAAACTAAGATATAAGCAGTAAGCAGTATTCGTCAAAACGCAGAACTGACTTTTTTGCTTTAGCTTGATTTCTGCTGAAATCAGCATATCAACAGAAGAAAAAATAAACTTCGAGAAGTTGGTACAGCCCTCAAAACATATGGAATTTGCAATAATAATTACTAATCAACATGGTAATCGTTAATATCAAAAATCTACTTGTTTCTCCCTCTTCTCCGCATCTCAATCAACGGGAAACTCCCACCTCCAACAAACCAGCAGCACTGTAGCAGGTTTACAGCAATGCAGAAAGCTTTTGCTGAAACTTAGAAATGGATCCTTAGAACACTGACGAATCAAAAACAGGTACTCCAGGCTTCTTCTGGCTCCCTATTGAGCATAACTTGGCAAGAACCTGAACTACTGAGTCACTGTTCTTTCCACAGAATGAATAATGGTTTCCCTGGCACATATATTCATATACTATTGCCTTTTTTCTTCACAGCTCTTTCACTCTTATATACACACTGTATCCACAAACAAATTAATCATTTCTTTGAAAGAGATTTGCTTACATAGTGGCTGGAATCCTTATCATCCACCTTTCTCTTTTTGATGTCATTGGCATATTCAGGGCCATTTCTGCGTTTATCTGTGTTTCGCAGGCTGTCCGGGACCAACAGAGAATTACTCTGTAAAGACAAAAAAAAAACCCACGGTCAATCAAAAAAAAAAATCCAAACCTTTGAAGATTCCTTTGTATATGTCTAAAAACACGAATTATGTGATACCTACATAGTTTTTCATTCTATTTAATACAAATTAAAGTACTCCAGGCAAACATATATAGCTCCGTTCATTCTAAAGGGCAAGCTTTTCATTTCTCAACTTACCAATAGTTGATTTCACTTGTCAGTCACCAGCTATTTAACTACTTATTTCAACAGAATTTATTGTTTAAGACAAATAGATTTGATGTCTATTCATGAGCAGGTAAGAATTTTTTTTTTTTTTTGGTATTACAGGGACACCATAAATAAACATGACTTTAGTATGTCTACACCTTCAGGAATGGAGGGAAAAATAGTAATAAGACCTTTATCTCTTAAATAATAAGTAAATACTAAATAAGATTACCCCACACTTATTTGTTAGCTATGGTAAACTCAACAAATTCACTGCAAACAAAGATCAGGTATCTTTACTGCTAACATAGCCTCTACCACTAGTGCGAAACTGAGGCTAAAATATTCAATCAGATTTGGTCTGAAAAACTGAGGCCAATAGGACACACAGAAGACAGGAGCAAAGACTAATCTTTTTCCCAAAGAATATGAGCTACCTTCATTCAGATATGCAAAGTACAAACTATTGACCCAAAAAGAAAGGCATTTTAAATATTTTTCAGTCACATGACAATTTGACATGCCTGCATTCCCACTTCTATTCCAGCTAAAGCATTAAAACATGTTACAATGAGTTCTTTTAAGTGCAGGATTAGCATATGCAAGAAGGCAATTTGTTCAATGATGTGTTAATGCTGTGAACAATGCTGAAAGAGCTGAGGAGAAAAAAAATCCTTTTACAAAGACCTGATAAAACTAGTTTCTAAAAACCAGGCACATGCCTACATAAATAAGAATATGCTTATATAAATACCAAGTAAATATATATTTACATGTACATACATGTATCTCACAAGAAAGCCTAATACCAACATATATACTATGGTACACATGTAAGCCACAAAGGAAACATCTGTGCCTACATAAAAGCCAGAGAGATATTTAAATTTGACATATGATGAACATATATAAATAGCCTGTGAGCTAAGCACTGAATAGTTCCCCCCCCACCTTTAAAACCTGAGGACACCACCATGATACTTTTAAAGCATTCAAGCAATAGCCTTCAGTCCCACAGAAAACAAAATGGGGTACATGAAGCTATCTGAATCTTCTTTCTCCTACTTCAGAAGCTGCACTTTAAAGCCAACTCTAAGATCTTTTATTCATGACTATTCAAGCTACACAAATGCCAAGGGGTTTAAAAACGCATATAGGAGGGTCTAATGAAATTCAGTATATAGAAACTCAAAATAATGTCTTTACCATGATGTTTTATAGCGAAAGGGTGGGCTTGTTGGATCACTGAGCTAATTGCATCAATAAATACAGTCCGAATTTAACCCCTCATCTCCTCCCAAACATACAAACTCGGGGATTCAAGTGTCCTGGATGCTTACACCAATCTCAAAGAAAAAACCTCACTACTTGGTATTAAAACCCTGGTGTCTGTAGCAAGAGAACTTGGTAAAAAAGCATGCTGTCAAATTAAACTTGACCACAGATATGAATATTGCAAATGCCTTTTATAAAGAGAAAGTCATTAAGTCATGCTCTCCTTTACAAAAATCATATGGAGATTATTTCACTGCTAAAGTATTTAGAAAAAAAAATTAAAATGTAGTAAAGTGAATAAACAAGTTTCTTTTTAAATTGCTGTAATTAAATGACAATAATGAAACGGTGGCAAAGGGGCGGCATCTGAGTAGAACTTAGCAACTATGCTTTTAAAGTTTCTACATAAAAGCTCTAGGGAGCAACTTGAAAACTTTGGTGTAAAGTACATGTAGTTAATAAGAACTGTTTTGCTTTTTCTTTTTTTTTAAAAAAGCTATGTTCCTTTCATGCAAATACCTTAGATAAAAAGTAAACACGTGTCTACCTAGACAATGCCAACAGCATCCTGGATATTTTTTTGCTGCAACTGAAGATACCTAACCACACAGAACTCAGATGTGATTCACATAAAAATGCAACAGCTAAGCACCCACACACTATCGGTTCCTGCAACACTGATTTGTTACATCTAAAATGAGCAGTTAGTTATGGTCTGAGGACTGACTGACCAATACCCAGCAGCTGTAGCATGCTGCAGAATTTCTGCATAATCTACTATCTTCCAAAGGCCAAGTAAGGACTCTCAGGTTTGATTTTTCCCTTAAAAGCTTGAGGGCAAATTTATCATATAAATACTAAGCCCAGCAAAAATTGCTGACAAGTCTATTCTGCAACATTTCTCCTTATGGACATATCTACTCTGGAATAACGCTTCTTCTCTAACTTATCAAATCCTTATATGGTACTCTTCTTTGGAATCAGAGTATACATGCTAGAAGCTGTTTTTCAAAAATTTACTTCACAATAGCTGTGTTGTTCTGTATCTGCTCCATAAACATTGTTACTTGGGCAAAATATATCATTAAACTTGATAATTAAACAGACATTTGTTATGTTTGGTTTAAGGACTTTTGTTTGTTTAAAGAAAGCTTTAAAAGCCGTGACCAAGATCAGACAGAGTACAGTTTTGATGAAAAATAACTTGTTCCTGTAAATTACTATTGTTATTGAAATAATCAACTGTTTAAGATTCTATACAACACTATAAAGCTATATGTTCTTGTAAGCAGTGCTTCTAGTACTTCCAACACTTTCAGATAGACTTGGCATCTCTGATACCAATTTGTCTGAAAGATGTAAAACAATATACATATATACATAAAGTCCATTTCTTCAAGAGAAACTTCCTAAGTTTTTTGTTGTTTTTGTTTCATGTTATTTTCCACCAACTAGACTTGCAATTGAGGATAATCCTTGCATTTATACTAAGAACCTAATTTATTAGGGATTACGAATATGTCTGTAGAACACGCAACTCAGATCACAACAACCAATTAAAATCCATTTTAAGTAAATGTTTGATTTTTCCTCCAATGTTTTAGAAGTTATTCACCTGAATCCCCATCGTCAAGTAAGTCTTTAAGGAAGAAAAAAAGCTTAGTGCACTAAATTCCTGACAGTGTTATCAGACTGTAAACAGGCTCTATATAAAACAGGCAACTCAGGAGCTCAAAGCAACTTTTCTGACAACAGAATTCAAACACTGAAACCACTAACAGCAAATGAGAAAGGAAAATTTTCTCATGGATGCACAGACGGAAGGCAGGTTCACTAACAGGAATATAATGTGTATTATTCAAATACACTTCTTTGGTTGCCATGCTGATTCCCCTTAAGAACTATTTCCAAACCACAAGTATGTGTGTCAGAACTAGGTGCTGGGAGGCCACAACACCCCATTTAGTACCAATTACAATACAGCACAGATAACTCACTAGCATGTACATCACTCACAAGTAACTTTATGCTGACCACTACAGCATAAATAACAGAATTTACATCACATCTGTGTTTGTGGTCAACTACACCTGGTCCCAATTAAGACTTCTCTAGTGCTGGGTTCCCCTTAGCCCTATTCACCTCAAACACACACCCTTACAGTTGTTCTGTGCTTAGTCACTCACTGACTTATTGTACATCTATACCAATTGCAACCACCACTTAGTATAGCCAGATACAACAGCTGTCTCAACTTGCACTTGTCTGCATCGACAAGGAGGTTATTACAGCCACTCAATTACCACTTTGGAGCTGAGCTGCTACAGTACTATCTACCAACATCCATATGTACATAGGAATAAAACAGAATCCTATCTACAATGAACAACCAAAATAGCAGATCCCAGCTGTCCCGCTGGAAATCAGGACTCCTCATGATTTAAAGAGTGTGTTAAGTAGGAGGAAACCATAAAAAGTTTGTACTCAAGAGGAGGATTATTCAGTTCCAGAATCAATAACCCTCCTTTGCTGAATATGCTTTTTGCAAAGAAAACGCCACACATGACAGTACACCAAGAGCACACCTATAAAGTGAATTGTTTTTGCTTTAAATGACTAGCAATGTAAAATTAACTGCTCCCCCTTTTTATCCATCTCCTGTAAGTTATTTTTAGACTAGTATCTTTATTTTATAAAGAAGCTTAAATGGCTTTCAGTCACCTTCCTTCTTGATTCAGTACTCCAAAGATGTCAACAGAGAACAAGACTTATTTTGAATTCAGTACTTCCCAGATAATGTTTGTCAAAATGGGGGCCAGATATTATCCATAAACACCTATACTGGATCACTTCAAACCTCTCACCTTGTTCTTCTACTTTTGTCACCAGCCTTCAACTCATGGTACTTTGTATTAGTTACAAGGTAAACTGCAACACAGCATGCTTAATTCCTGCTGAAATCAACTCATTGCTTGCATGCAAGGACTATAAAATCAGACTTTTTTTCCAACATTTTGCATCTTCCTCCCAGCTATTTAAAAGAGTTAAAACATAAGACTTATATACTGGTAGTATACTTGTATACTATATCAACAAAAAAATGGCTTCAGTTGTCCATGCTCCCTGCCCCGAAGATTGGAAGGGAAGAATGGGATGGAGACCTAAAGACACAGAATATTTTTCTGCTGTAAAGAAAAGAGCATCTGCTTTGCAAAACAAAAATAGCATTTATACAAAACAATCCAGGCAGAAACAAACCTCTTTCAAATTGTATGAGCACTTCCTAGGTCTTTAAAAACACAAGCTCAATGTTTTTCAGGAGGACAAACAGCAACCTCAAACACGAATCCCAAACACACAAAAAGGCTACAATGCACTGTCTACAAGTTATTACTGATACAATACCGCGCTTGACAACATTTGCATTTCTATGCTGTCCAGGCAAGACGCTGGAGGAGGAGTGATAAATGAATACCTGAGATGAGTCTCACAGATGTTGCTACCACACTCTCTAAAAGAGAGACCACTGATATCTCCTAAAACTTTAATTAAAGTTCATTTGCAAAACTGCCTTGCTTTGCTGAACTTTATTAACTATCATCAAATTATGTCACAATAGGAGGAACAGCTGCATTCTCACAATAACGTGGCTAAATCTGGGATTGTTAGCTACACCTGCCAAAAAACACCTGCCATGAGCCACCCTTCCCTACTTTCATTTTGACCAAACAATTTTAGCATGTAATGTGTAGAACATACTGATGCCTAGACTTCGCAAACGAAGATACGGCATATCATGCGAATATTTCACAAGCTTGCATTCATGAATATTTTCGGTTTCAGTAAGTAAAATGAAAGGTGAAGATGAAAAAAAGAAAAAACTAGTCTTTGACATTTAAATACAGCAAAAGTATGCAAAATGGACGCTCATCATGCATTCCAAAGCAATAATGAAACCCCTTAAATATCTTTATATTCAGCTATGAATATCAAAGTTTCACTGCAGTGTGGAAGTATTTAAAAAAATATAAAGACTCTCAACTGCTTATCTACCTGAAGAGAAGAAGCCAAAACATACTTTAACTCAAAGTTAATTCTAAGTCTGAAATTCAGACTCTGAAATTAAAGTGCTTAGAATGACAACAATGTGAAATTCAAACTCAAACACCCTTTACACATTTGCTATTCAAGACAAAGCAGGTAAGCAGAATAAGCAGCGTAAGTGCAACCTCATTCTTTTCAAAAAGGTATTTGATAAGATTTTCTAGCTCAATATAAGTAGTCCAAATGTGGGACAAGGGACAGGAAACAACAGAAAAAACAATCCACATACCAACATCATCATGCACATACAATGCAAGCCTTCCTCAACTTCTGAAAAAAATAAGTTGTTGAAAAGTGTGCCTTCGATCAACACCACTCAAGGACAAACGTACTTACAAATCTGAGACTTTATAGAAACACAACTTTAAATTGCTTCCACAGTTATACTGGCTTAATACTGCCACATTAAGCAAGCTGAAATAAATGCTTCTTGCTTTGCAATCTGGAAACAAAGACTGCCTCAAAAAGATATTCAGGAAGCTTCCAAACAGATAATTTTCAAACCTACTACCAAAATAGCCAACATTGGACTAGATGACCTCTAGAGGTCCCTTCCAACCTTAGGCATTCTATGATTCTATGATTTACAAGCAATAAAGCCAGGCTGGTACCATATACTTATCAATTAATAGTTGCTCCTATTTCTTCTCTTTTCTAATTGAGAATAAGAACTACATGAGAGTTCAAACTGACATATTGCATCAACAAGCTGAATAAATTTTGTTATTTGAAATAAAAGTTGCACATGACCATTTCCAGCAGGTTTAAATGGTAATAGTACTCAAAGCAGAACAATGCTTTGTATATACAGTGTGTATATATACACAAATGTAACAAAGTAGTTTTTTGACTGATTTCTGGAAAAAAGTGTTCTCAGACCAATTATATTACAGCTTCTATCTAGAGAAAAAGTATTTCTAGAGTAGTTACAAGTGTACAAATTAAAGAGCAGAGACATTTGTATGAATTAACCAGATTCTGTTACAGAAATTGCTGGCACCAAAATCTATTCACAGTCATAACACACAAATTTAAAATTTCTCACCAAAATTTCTCTGCAACTTTAACATCTGAAAATCCTAATGGAAACATCTCCAACTAAGAATTATACAAACTTTGCATTGGGGTCACAAAGTTCTGTTAGACTTGAAGTCTTTTTTAAAAGCAACCAAGTCTAATTAAAATCCAAGCAAACCCCAAAACACTGCTCAAACAAATCTATCTATACGAATTCTCCACCCAGAAAACTTTAATATTCTACCTGAACTAAGAAATACCTTAATAGAAAACATATATGCTTATTATCACAAAAATATAACTAAATAAAAACAAAACGGACAAACAGAGCAAATTATGTTTATAACGAAATGCAGAAGTGTTAACATTAGCAGGAGTATTGGTACTTACTGTGCCTGGCTCTCTGTCTGCTCCCGTAGTAACCAAGAAATGCACAGACATGCCCGTTCAGACACAGAGGCAAGAACAGAAATAAAAAAGGGGGGAAAAAAATTAGAACACAAGCCGCGAACAGTTTTAAAATGGCTTTTATTTATATAAGTCATTGCACATTCCTAATACAGTGATTTCCTGAAAATTACAGTATTTTGTAAACATGATTTACAGTTTAACCATACACAAAGCCTATGTTTATTTCATGACAGAATAAATTATTTTCTTTTCAAAAATTAGTCAAGTGCAATTTTGCCCAATATTTAATTATGTAGTAGAATTTAAGCCTATGAAACTAAAGTAACAGATGCAATTATCTAAACTTTCTGTCCGAACACATTCACTTCAAAAATTTAACTTTTCATTCCCGCTACCTTCCCACCCACCCTTTTAACAACATTATTTTCTCTGCAAAAGTTATCCCGTTCAACATTTTTCCACAATATGGTGCAGGCCACTAAGCATTGACCAGGATGTCAAAATGCCCTGCAAACTATAGAGCATAAGACACTTAGCAATCCCCAATTTCAAATACTGAAAAATTCCAAGCTGAATTTTGTTTCAGTGGTATATATGCAGACATTTTAATGTTTGCCAACCGTTTGTTCTCACTCTATATATCTCGATTTCTTTATAGATGCGCACAATTTGCAGCAATGCGCACATCTGACAATGTCCTAATCAGGCCTGCCATGCCTCTCACCTCTGTGGTGTTCTGCATCGTGATGCTTCTTGTCATCTTTTATTGCCAAGTGAGACTGCCCACCCAAAGCACTAGAAAGGGCAAGAAGACCAGCGCTGCTCCCAAGCGGAGGGATTCCAGGAGGCTGAAGACCTGATGGATGTGGTGTTAGAGGCACTGGAGGTCCATGGCCATGGGAGAGATGTTGAGCCTGCAACTGCTGCTGCTGTTCCCAGTGGCACCATCATCCCCAAGACAACAATGCACATAGTTTGGGAAGGAAAAGGCAGAAAGAGTTTGGTTAGTTATTGAAAATCAGCACTTTCTTTTTTCTTAAGCTCTACTTTTTTTGTTTGTTTGTAGATCTAGCTCCTTCCCTCTTTGTCCCACCACATTATATATCCTACACTCTACTACATCGTAGAAATACTGCTTGCGGAAGACTGTGCTCATGTCCCACCAACCATAAAAAGAGCAGCTTGATACTCATTCCGCAGCCTGAAAAAAAAAAAAAGAGTTTTACTACAGTAAATTGTTTAATTTGGGGCAGCCATATACTATCACAACTTTATTGGTAGCAAACAGCAGTAGCAGAATTCTTAAGAGAGAAAAAAAAAGTTTGATAAGGCTGATAATTATTAGTAAGACTGATAACTTTGCTTCATACCCCACCATTTTGAAACAGCAGGTTTGCTTTTATTTTGAACAAGAAAAACATCTAAAAGACACTGTTCCATTTTATATTTAATTGGTGTAGTTAAATGCAGATTTTATTCTAGCTAAGCTTTTGGAAAAAGAGTGTTTACAAACTGGGTTTCGGAACCAGTTTTGGGCTTACAATACAAATATTCCAGATAGCGTCAATGAGCTCATGGAACTATACACAAGGAATATGGCACTAATGAAGTAAAATATCTCCTGTTCCAAAGGCAGCTTGCAAGAACAATTCCATCATGAGGGGGCATAAAACACGATAACAAAATCAGCAAACTAACTTCCAAAAAATTTTGGAAATAGGGTTTTTATAATAAAGTGATTTTTCCAAAGGAGATATATTAGGTATTTTCTAATTAAAGCTGTTATGATCTTCTTTTCCTTTATTAGTATTTTCCATGTTCTATCTAATTTGTCCAATATGCTCAGGTCAGCACAGATGTCTTAGACCCTTTAGAAGGTGAGGTTCCAAAATGATGTTTAGCTTGGATATATGCCTCCTTCAAGTTGCTACAGGAAAACAGATTTTTTTGCCTCATGCTGCCGTCATGTATTCGGGCTGCCGTGCATGGGAACACAAGACAGACCATTTCCTTCGGCCATGTTCTGCCATCTATCTGTTGAAGGTGGCCACTATGGGAAACTACCAAAGCAAAAACTAAGACCAGCAAATATCTGAACGGTATGTTCTCAACTGGAACAGGAAACAGAGGAAAAGGAAGGAAGCTAAGATGCTGAGCAAAGCACCATTAGGAAATGTCCAAGGCAGAGATCATAAGAAAAAAAAGCCTCCCTTCAACAGTCAAGAAAACAAAATTGTATCAGATCTTAAGTTGAAATACCTACTACAGTCACTATATGTGAAAGAATGAACTGTAGAGGCCATGTCCAGATGGATACAAATAACTACTTTACAAACAATTCTTTGCAAAGGTACCCTCTAATGTAACCTAGCACATTTTCTCCATTAAGAGGTAACATGGAGCTTTACTTATGTTCTGAAAATCTCCAAGTAAGAAGGAAGAAACTTGCAAGGGAGTGACTGACTTAAGATGGTCTTACATGTCAATAATAGTATTTTGTGGTTTATCATTTTTAATCTAAGGCTTGCTGCTCTTTAACGCTTACTAATTTGTTGCATGAATGTTTGTAACAGGCTGCAAGTTCTCCTAACACAAAGACAACCCTTCCCCGGAAATTCACTTATTCTCTTTTAACTTACACCATTAGAATTATTTTAAGTATATTTCGCTCTCTTTCTAGAATGAAGAAAAAATATGTTCTACACACAAAGGGAGAAGACTGAGAAGACAGACAACAGCAGCACTCACCAGATGTATTTAGCAACCAGACATTTGCCATATTAGATCCTAGAAACAATTATGTTATGCATATAATCGCTTCCCTGTCACTTCAAAGACACTAATGCCTGCTCTGTCACCTTTTAAGGGCTCAGCAGCAGTGAGATATAAAACTGAAGTACTTGGCAGCAGTATCATGGTCCACTAAGCATGTTCATTAGCACTTAATTAAAAACTAGACACCTGCCACAAGAAATGTGTTCAGAAAAGGATGAGTAACAGGTCTATCTTAACACCAATTATTATCATGACTTGCAGAGCAAGGGCTGTGTCCAGTTTTGGAGGTAAGTGGGAAGGTGGAAAAGAGTGCAATGATGCATACATAAGAAACTGCACTGAAATAACGAACCATAGAATTGGTTTTAAAAGCATCTCTAATTCACTCACTGTTTTATTACAAAAACACAGATTCTTCACTTTTGCAAAGGGAGAAAGAGAGGCAAACCCAGTTAATTGTCTGTACAGTTTTTATTGCCTCATTGTTTTTTTCACGGTATTCCCATAACCAAGTTGCAAAGGCTGCATATGGAAAACACAAAACTCTTACCAACTTTAGAGGAAGAACAGTTCATTTCAAACATTCTAGGGAAGTTCTAGCTGTAGATACAAAGAATTTTAACTAGGACACAAATATGGAACTTTTTTTTTTCCATCTATCACAGATTTCCTAAAGCAGAGTGAGTAAACCTTTGATATAGGCTTCCTATTTATAAGCAGTGACATTTATCTTCTTTTTGTTTCTTGCCTATTCAGAGCAAAGGACTCTTCCAATTCTCCTTCCAACCACTTTTAAGCAGCTCTGCTGGGATTACCAATACTTATGGACTAGTTAAATTCTAGTTTCAAATTGGTAATTTTAAACAGAGCATGCTTCTGCTCTTAAACAGATTGTGATGCATTATTCAGTATCTGTTCAGCAGTACTGAATTCAAATTCAGATGTGGTTCTATACCAACAGTGGAAACCTGATCCTAAGACCTAGTCCCAAGCTACAATAGCCGTATTCTGTGGTGCTGAAGTGCTAACTAAATAGCCGAAGTCAAGAAGAGTTTTAAAAATCCTTAATAACACTATTTCCGATGCTTTTATGAACCGATTCTCCCACCTCAGTAATGATTTACAAAATATTTGGCAAGGACAGCCATTCAGAGACAGCTTTAGTATTACTGAAGAAACATGACTCTGTGGCAAGCATGCAAATAGAAGAACAAAAAGAACAAAAAAAAAAAAAACACACATTTACTACTGTGATCACCCTTCCCTAGGGGACATCCTCAGGTTTTTGTTTGCTCCCTTAAAAAGCAGAAGAAAGTGAGAATTAGAGCCAAACATTTATAGTCAGCGATGTCCTTACAACTCTTGAACAACCTTGATATTTCCAAATACCTGAACATCAGTAATCAGCATCACCTCTACAGCTCCAGCTTCAAGACAGGGCAACTACCTGAGCATGCACCATTAGTGGACTCTCTACCCTCACTGTTTATTGCAATTTTATTCTTCTCCAAAAGGAAGAAAACCCAACATCATGCTTCTTCCAGATCCCCACTCAGAAAACAAAACAAAACAAAACAAAAACCACCTGAACTCATCATACACATTAGCAATACTCCAGTTGAGCAGGAGTAAACTCATTAGAGTAAGCTATCAGTTTATTCTCACTAAGGTTTGCAGCATCTTATAAAGACTGTTTCGGGCCACAGGTGAAATTTCAGAGGATGGCAGGCAACCTCCCTTAGGAATGTACCTATTTCTGCTTACATATACGAAGACAGACTTATATCCTCACATACGGGTCACACTACCCACTTTTCTGCTTCAGGAGTGGAAGCAGTGTTCTGTTAAGTGTCCCTTTCTTTTTCCTCCCCTCTCGACAAATTCACTATCAGATTTACTAATTGCAAAGTATGTCATCAGTCACTGCAAGACATTTCCTTCTGACATATTTGAAGCAGTATTCTTCAGTACCATATCAGCTATCTGCAAAACCAAGTGGTATTGCTTACCCTTTCTCCTTGTTTAAATACATTTTAGAAAAATGGAAGTACTACTTTTTTTCTCTAATTAATTCATTTGAAGCATCTGTGTTTATTTTGGTTCACTGGGTTTACTTACTTCTTCTAAAGGCTCAGATTTTATTCTGACAGATAAGAAACTATACAGTTTGTAAACAAGTTTGTAAACACAGAAAGTGTCCACCACTGCATCTTTCACGAGTGCACAGAGAATGGAGTCTTTGTAGTTTGTACAAATTATTTGCAAATTATCCATTATGTGAACAAGCCACAGAGCCTTGGGTGCAGGATGAAAGTATCTCTTCAGAACAAAGAAACAGTGTCCTCAGCAAACTTCTTTTTACAAATTAAACAAAAAAGTCACCTATTAAGGAGAGATTTAACTCTACAGAAGGACAGTGTAAGCAAAAGCTATCTAAAGCCTACAAGTTTCATACGCATAAAAGGTATGTGTGATAATTATTTAAAGACCTAACTATCTCATGGGAAAAATCCTGTTCCTTTTCATGCTTTATCACAGACAGATGCACAGAAAAAGTGTCTTTGGATGTTGTCATTTATTTTGCACTCTCACAGGAATCAAATTTCTTACTGTGGAGATGACTGATCTCAGAAAACAGATATCAAATTGAGCAGGAAGATACAAAAAAAGTTCTTTTAAGTTTGTGGGGTTTTTTTTGGTGTTGTTATTGTTTTCTACTACTAGGAGAATTTGCATTAATCTGATATTAACAAACCAATTGCTAAACAGAAGACCCTTCAAAATTGTTCATAGTGCCTGCCTCCACTTGTTCAAACAAATTAAATCACACCAGTAATCTCAGCTGCACCTCTCTTTTTTTGGGGGGGGGGGATAAGGGGAAAGGGGTTGTTTAGACTGCCACAAAATTTAATTGTAGAACTGATTATATACTAAGATAACTATGGTATCTTATAACAAAGGTAAGTAAGCAGGGCAACCTGCTACACATCCAAAGCTCTGTTTCCTTTCTAAGATATTTGAAGATATTCCTCGCTGATTTTTTTCTCTCATTTTCAAGACTACTCTCAGCTATCCAGACTCCAGGAGCGGAGTCCATTAGAGATCCCATCTCTTCTCTTTGTTTTTCATAAAATTCAGAACAAGAAAAGCAATGCTGATTTCAATTGACTCATGAAGATTTAAAAGAGTACCCTTATGCACTGGTGCCCTAACCACATTTTTATAGTGAGGTACACCTGTTGCACTACATCTGGACAGCTCTGGAGTTCCTCTTTTAGATTAGAGATCATAGTATATTTTTCATCTCACTGAAGAAAGGTTATCATACACATTAGAAGCATAAATGTTCCCAAACACTTGCTTTGTACACTGAAGTTTATTCTATAGAAGGAAGATAAAACCTTTTTGCACTCTGACACTGATATACATCTGCAAAATTAATTCCTATGTGTTAAAGTTTATGTTCAATTTATGTTGAATTTTTATTATCTTAGTTTATGTTGAATTTACTCCAGGAGAAAAAGTACTCCACAAAAAAAAAGTCATTAGATTTTAACTAAATTACTAGGATACATGGACTGCTTTCAATAAACTGCAGAAAATAACTGAGTGTGCAACTGTCAATAAGGCTGTACTTATATTACAATCTGCAACTCGCGAGCAGAAATCTTAAATTCACTTTTACATAGCCAAAAGACGTTCTCAGAAAGCTCTTCAAAATTTTTATGCAAGATGTATGAATACTAAATATATTAGTGTGAATTTTCTGATATGCTCTGTATCTCATGAGTAACCCAAATATTTGTTTACAAAGAAAATGAAATGTTTCATCATGAGAAAGACTTGGGTTGTTATGAATTCAATTTATGGAGGCAGCTGCAGCCTACCTACAAATGCACATAGTACACTTGTAGAATTATCAGATTCAATTTTCAATTTTAATAATAAAGTTAGCTTAACACCTGTGTAACTGACAAATCTGCCTGAAGTACTCCTCAATATAATGCAATAAGCAAAAGATTCTGAAGGGTAGTTTATTAACCAGTGTTTAATTCCTACAACAATATTATAAGCTACAGGGCATAGAAAATAAAAAAAAAAAAAAAGAAAAAAAATTTTTGCTTTTCCTTAGCTCTAAGCTGAATAGTTTCGCTTTGACTTTCTCTCTCACTTTGGAACAGTGAGGTTTCTCTGCCTTTCCTTCAGCCATTCTGGAGGACAAGCCCAGGCATCAGAATTAGAAAGATAAAGAGATATTACGCTGCAGGGCTCTTCAAAAAGATCATTGTTGTAAACAGTAATGACAGATGTGGGTGATCCCACCCAAACGAAATTGTTACCACACCCAGTGAATAAGCACATTAGTTGTTTTTTTCCACTAAAATGATCAGTAATTAACTATTTAACAAAAGTTTAGTGATAATTGTTAAATGGCAAGATTTTTAGCATCTCATTGACATACAGGGAATAACTATCAAGCATTGCCAGCATGACTGGCACTGTTGCAAAAGCAGATCTACACCAGAAGTCTAGCTGTGCTATGGAGCCTCAGCAGTTCCTTCCATGCCAGGAGAGCCCTGCAGCGAGGATGTGGGATATTGCCAGCAGATGGAATTCTTCCAGTTCAGCGACATCTTCTCCCCAAGGTGCAGTAGCACTCCACTGGTGTAGCTGCAGCCACACAAGGGCCTCTGCCAACAGGAGAGCACTTTTCTTCTCTCTGCTGTGCTTTCAGGCATGGTAAGTCAGCCTAAAACTTGATGGCTTGCAACAAACACAGATCCACTAAATAATGGCTAGTGTTTATATCTGGAGCTAGGCTGGCAGCATTGCTCAGCCACACTATTTAAGCTAGCTCCATAAACAGAAGAAACCCTCTTGCTACCATAATTACCTATTTTTTATACATACGCATGTGCATGCATATTCTTCAGCTAAGAGCTGTTCTTCTAGAAGTGTTCAGCATAGGCCTGCCATTTCTTATCTCAGAAAGTGTTTTAAAATAATAAAATGGAAACAAGTCACAAAACAGCAATATCTAGCTGTGTGCTGCTTCCTGTATTACTAAAGGTGCTTTTTTTTCTCTCCCCTTAAAAGAAATTTCAACGAATTATAAAATAAACAGAGCAAGAGGGAAGCCAACACTGGAGGAAATGGACACTGTGATGTTGCAATAACCAGAAAAGCCTTCACAAAGGACAGATGAGACAGAGCTGAAGGAAGGGGAGGACAGAAGCAGAATGAAAATGGAAAGAATGATCACTGTGCAGGAAAACATGTCTTTACCCAAGGATTTCCCCAGACTAAAGGGGAGCCAGAAAATCAAAACCACAACCTAAAAAGAAGATCTTAAATTCTCTATCTTTTGGTTCAGACTAAACAAACATTTTCTGAAAGCAGTTTTACTGTTCTGACTATTGCCAGTGGAGAAATCACTTGGAGAACAAAGCTTTTTATTATTATTTTATACAAGCACATATTGCTTGATTCGGATGGAAGTCTTAGATCTCTAGAATTAATCTGTTAGCATATGTTACTTCTGGTTTGCAGAATTTTAAAGCACATATTAAGCTTTTCTGGGGGCAACGATAAGTTCTTGCTATTATTCACCTTCTAATCAAAAATCTAAGTATTTGNGTTATTGTTAGCATGCTGCTATCATCCAAAACACACTGGAAGATAATGTTCCTGCTGCCACAGCAGCCAGAAATAACCAGTTCAAGCATATACTAGCCTCACTTTGAAAATGAGATATTACTCTTCTGTGTGGGATTTTTGGGGCTACATTTGGTTTATTTTTAGTGGCGATTTATGATATCTTAAGAAGCAGTTTTTTCCCCTCACATATTCTTTTATACGCCAGAAATTAAAATCTTGTTGAATATAAAGATATCAATGATAAGGTAGAAGGCCTTTTTGGCCTTCAAAAGTTTGTATATTTTAGAGCTTCCAAAGGAAGGAAAACATGAAAGGTATAAGAAAAGTATTACCTTCATTTTTTGTTTATTGTTTCCAGGCACACATTGGTGTTTTGAAAAGTCCCTGTAAATTCTGCAGGGATTGCCTCCTCCCAGATACCTATAATCTCTGAACATGCATTAGAGCAATCCATTCTTGCTAATCATATTTTTTTGCTGCAATCTCAATACTACTTCACATGATCATGCTTGATTTAAATAGTTCCAGTTAGCCAGCACCTTTAAAAATAGTACTGTTCATTTCCAGGAATTAAGCACCTACAGGACAGTGGCCTCACTAACTCAGGACAATGACCTTAATTCAGCAAAAATTCTGGGGGGCAAAAGAGAGGAAGACAGGGGCAGAAAGATAGTTCCCAGGATCCCTGAGTAATCAGTGCAAGTTCTTTCTTAGTCTAATGAGGCACAGTAAACTGCCGTATAAACTGGCTCTTTGCCTTGCCTTTTATGATTTCTTAAAGCTATCCTCCATGACCCATGCTCAGTTTTGAGCTCTAGATGACCACAATTCCACCCTTGCCACCCCACAATTATCTCCTTTTCATTCCTTTCAAGAAAAGTTGCTCATCTTCCTATATACATAGTCTCACTTCTGACTTACAGCCTGAACAGTAGCTCTAGAAGAAATTCCCCTAAAAAAGTCTTGCACGCCTTTTCGGATAAGATTGATATACAGCTTATTTTATACAACCACATGGCAAAATTTGCAAATTAACGGGAGTCTGACTTGCAACTCCAGCTCAGACATTTAGACACCACCACCATTCTCTCTGCTGCTGCTCCAACATCCTCTATTTCTCTGTCTTTGCAAGAAGAAGAGAAAAAGACATATATACGTATATACACACACACACACACACACACACATACATGCATGCACACACATAGTGTGTGTGTATAGCTTGGTTTCATTGCCTATTTATTCCTTTGGAAAAAAAAAAAAAAGATTGACCACTCTTTAGGGCCTAGCATTTTGGAAATACCAATTGTCATCATCTCTATTTACCTGTATTAAAATTGCTTACAAGTCTTAAAGCTAATGGCAACTAACAATGGCAATACTTGTAATTAAGGGAGGAGGGAAGCAGTGAGGAAATCTTCTCACAAGACATAGTTCCTACTGTAAGAATTTAACACTTGGTCTTACCAAGTTGGTATGTTAAACATGAGGACAGCATCTTGTGTTCATTCAATTTCATTTATTTAGAACTAAGCCAGTTGTCCTCCCTTCCCCCACATTTTCTTTGCTTGGCATGTAATGCAAATCATGGATGAGGAGGATATCAAGTAATGCTACAGCTGCTTAGCTCTTCCCCTGCACTAAATTCTGCATTCATTTCTGTTCCAGTCTGTATTTCTATTTTATAATGAAACATACAGCCTAGTTATTTATAGGCTTTCCAAGGATTAACTACATACTCATAAGAATAAACCCTCAAGAGGTTAACCTCATCCTCTTAAGCTTCACACACTACAATCCCAAAGATAGCTGGCAACCACAGTCAAGGAGAGGAAAAAAAAAAAAAAGAAAAAAAAAGTAATCCCACATTTTGCTAATCCTTTAGCCAATCACCACATGCAACACTGGAGGGCCCTCTCAGAGGGCTACAGCTCAATCTGTCTCAGAAGCACTGTCTGCAAAAAAAGGCATTTCATAGAACCATTAACAACTCACCTCAAAAGGCAAAATAAGACATCCTTCAACACTCAGCAATGCATTACTTAAAATATGGTGCTAGAAAGATTCCAGTTGCTGCTCATGTTTTTCTTTCAGATATCTATTCGCTCTATATATGGAATAGCCTAGTAGTTTATTAATTTCAAAGTAAAGACACTTTATAAAAATTGAATAGCTGACATCTGGATAGACCAGTAACTAACAAGGGTCTTTCCTAGCATGAACTCTGAGTACCTTTGATTTTCAATCTGTTTAATCCCACCTCAAACAAAAGGAAAACAAACAAAAACCACACATACGAACACATCTCCCCATCAAAACACTCCTTTAAGTTAGACCATGATAATCTACTTAATCCTCTCATATAAAGATCTGTATTCTTCCTTAAACCCAAAAGTGGGCACTGCCTCCAGCTGGCAATCTTTAATAGTGCTAAGGAGTTAACAGATCTTTTACAGTCAAAGGTTTTCGCTTTGTTTCTTAAATTAACTATCTAGTAAATCTCATACTTAATTCAAATTTAATATACATATGAATGATATCTACACTCCTCCCCCCAATAAATAGTATATTGTTTAGCCACACTGCTGCCCAACAGGTGGGAGGTTAAAGGGCTCAGAAACATGCAGGAATAATACAGGAACAGGGGTACAACTGTCAGTAGCTGATCTTCATCCTTCCTTTAGTACAAGAAGTCCTAACCAACACAAAGGACTAGCACTATTTACAAGCTCACTGAGCCCAACCATACTACTTTTTTTTTTTTTTATTAAAAATAAAACAGACAAATTATTGAATATGTCAATTCATCATTTATGCATAATATACACTAACTTCAAAATTCAGTTTTTGAGATGGCAGGTATAAATTTCTAAATTCCTCACAGTCCCATAAAACCCCAAACCTGCAGGTCCCTATCCTCAGCCTCACATTTAACAGACTAACTTCTTCAGATAGAAATAATACAAGTCTAAAATAAAAAGAATTCTAAAATATTTTCTATCTTTAAAAACAGTGCCCATTAATTAAAGACTTTGTTTTCTTCTGGATTTCATATACGGTCCAGTGGCAACAGGAATTGCTGTTTGCTCTAACTCAATCAAACTAATTTAACTCATAATGACTTAAAAAACAGAGCTCCTTAAAGATAAATAAAGAAGGAAAAAAGAGTAAGCTCTCAAAAAGTAACATCAAAAAATGTAGATTTCATCTAGTAAAGAGAAAGCATTTGACTGAACCTTGTCTAGAAAGAGTTATTCAAGTTTCTTATCCTCAAATTTACTGTACACAAATTATCTTTTAGTAGTGTGGAACCAGGGACTGACTATCACTCTTACAGATTGCTCCAATCTATTTTCACTCTGCAAAGAAGTTTCATGATCTTTCACGCTCATAAGAGATGTCTAACCCTTTAAACTGCTATTTCTTTTCTTATCTAGAAAGACACTGAACTTTAAGAGCATGGCCTTTCCATTGTTCTTTAAACTAAGTTGGGTCCCTGAACAATACTGGCAGCTGCTATCAAACTGGGCTGCACTTACTTTCAGTGCAGCTGCTCCTTGTATGAACAGACAGGCTTCTGATGTCTCCTCCCCTCTGGGGAAAGAGCTCAACATACTGCATGCTCAGTGAAGGGGAGCAAAGGTCCACTGCATCGTCAACCCAATTTTATGCTATTCAGATTTTCCAGGATGCACACAATCCCTTTCAAACAAAATTAAGGATATGTCAGAGCATGAAACTTATTGTGCAGCACAAGATAATTACTGATCATGTAAAGTCTCTAAAAGATCACTGTGACAT
Organism: Crypturellus undulatus; assembly: GCA_013389825.1. Classification (NCBI taxonomy): domain Eukaryota; kingdom Metazoa; phylum Chordata; class Aves; order Tinamiformes; family Tinamidae; genus Crypturellus; species Crypturellus undulatus. The sequence goes on from VWPW01023220.1 coordinate 58,119, forward strand.
ACATCTAATTCTGGTATTATGCACATGCATGCATCTATATGGCCAAAGAACATTTAGGCCCACTGTGCTCACTTCCTCATCTTAGATTTGTACTGTATTGTTCTATAAAGACACAGTTAAGTATTTCATCTGGAGAACATTGGGTAATTTGAAATTGAGAGGGGAAAAATTAAAAAAAGTTTCTATTCCTGCTTTCAAAGGGCTTTCCCACAAAACAAGCTGTAATGTGATACTTGTAGATCTTACTGCTTTTAAGAGATTATGTTGCATAAATTAAGAGATTAATGTTTTACACACAGAACAACACTACCATTACAACTTTGACAAATGAAATTTTGCTAGAGATTTTAAAATATATTTTAAAAACATCTTTTTACTGCATAAAATATTCACTAAGAACTCAGATTTTCCATTTCAGAGTAGCCCTAAGGAAATAATTCATTAAAAAAAAGAGGCAGTTCTCTAATCTTTGCTAATCAAATATCCAATATACATCCTGTATGAATACCTGATTTGATCTCTAAAATAAGTAATTCATTACAAAAGCAAAGGATAGAGGAGATTGAGACAGATACAGATATAATTGTGTGGGTTTTTAAAGTGTGATTAGCAAATCAAATAAGTCAGAATTTGATATGAAGGAAAAAAAAAACAGATCAGATTTGAAGGGGGGTATGTTTATGCAAAGCTAATCTGTCAATTGTAATAAAGCAGCTTGAATAAAATTTAAGCTGAAAATCCACTGAAGCTCCCCATTTCAGGGAGGAAAAAAGCTATTAAAAGGAAATGAAGGTCACCCTCCCAGTTTATTTCACCTAATTGACTGCCAATAGCTTACCACAGGCAAACCTACTGCAGATCTGCAATTGAGAAACTGATGAAAGGAGAGTTTTCAAGCTGAGGCTCATTCTTTTAATCCTCCCTTGCTCTTATTTTTTTTTTCCCATCTCCAGTTGGGATGTAATTTTAAGCACAGATGGATTAACTGGTTCCATTGTCTGTAGACGTCATTGGACTATGGCACTGTTAATCCGTACAGCAGCATGTCTAATTATCATCACAAAGTGACTGAGGGAACTATAAAGACCAGCAGGGCATCTTCTCACAAGCAATTAACATAAATTGATAAATGAGTAATTTGAATCCGTTCAAGGCGCTCACATATGAATAAAATCAGAAAGGAAGCCTGCTTGTTTCGGCTACTTCTTTCACTTAGTCTGGAAGGGCAGAAAACACAAGAAATATTCTAGACTTAGTGGCAGGGGGAAATGAACTCATGCAGTGAAAGGAATGTATAGTCACAAAGTTCATTAATATAAAACAAATGACTTGTGATTGACAACACGTCACAAGAAAGTAGTATTTACTTATTTCAGCATATTTAGAAGCACAAGCTTGGTGCAAGACTACTAGAACATTGTGTCAGACAATTAATACTACTTCAAAGCAAGTAAAGTCTCCTTTCATTAGTTTGCTGTCTTAAAATTCTTGAAAGATTCACAAGAAATGGGGGAAAAGAATGAATAGTTCCAAGAACTCAGGTGTCACAAAAAGCATGAGGCAAAGATAACTAGATCAACAGACACACAATACCTACAAATAAACAAGTAATTGTCCTAACCATTATCTTTCTTGCTGGGAAACTGCTGTTAACTTAATCCTTGCTAATAATCTGTGTAAACCAAGCCAAACGCATTTGAGCAGTACTATGCATCAAAACAGTGTTAGGTATCAAAACATTTAGCTTATTTTAAAAACAGTAAATCAGAAAGATATGAAAGCAGGTTATACACACTGTAGGAGGTAGACCTGGAAGGCCACGTACCCCGATGATGGCATTCAGCTCAGCCATGGTCACTTGTTTGGCACGTTCTACAGCTTGGGCCACTTGCTGCTGATGCTATTAAAATAAGAAGGGATGTGGGGAGGAAATTTTGTTAGAGCATTTACTGCACCAAATCGTACTAGAATAAAAACAGGATCACAAGTATCAGAAAAAAACGTTTTATCTGTAGAAGTCCAGGCTATTTATTATAAGGCACATGCTAGACGAGTAGGAAGCAAGCGCCCTATTTCTCACCTGCTCATCAAAAGCAAGTGAGAACCCTGAAGGCAGTCAGTCATCTCCCCTCTCTTCCCATGTCATTTAGGTATTAGTTTTCTGGCAAATGAATAGCACTCTCTAACTTAGAATCATAGAATCATAGAACGGTTGAGGTTGGAAGGGACCTCTAGAGGTCATCTAGTCCAACCCCCCTGCACACGCAGGGCCACCTAGAGCATGTGGCACAGGGCTGCATCCAAGCGGGTCTTGAAGATCGCCAGAGAAGGAGACTCCACAACCTCTCCACAACGGGCAGCCCGTTCCAGTGCTCTGTCACCCTCACTGTCAAAAAGTTCTTCCTTAAGTTCCCGTGGAACTTTTTATGCCTCAGTTTGTGGCCATTTCCTCTGGTTCTGTCAGTGACCACCAGTGAAAAGAGGCCAGCCCCATCCTCCTCACTGCCTCCCTTGAGGCACTTATAGACACTGATCAGGTCCCCTCTCAGCCTTCTCTTCTCCAGAAGAAAGAACAATAATGTCAACTTCAAACTAGTGTCAGTTTTAACATTTATATACTCTTTATACACAGCAAAACCTCCTGAAATTTCAAACAACAGGACTAAGTGTTTCACGAATCTCGCAAAGAATTAGAAATGCTCTTTGCAAACTGTGGAATTTGAAAATGCACATCCAAGATGTGCACATCCAGGCTTCAAAATGTAACAGTGGCTGCCTGCAATATGCTAAAATCATAGTAATTCAGGTAAGATCTACTGTGCACATTTGTAACCTTAAACAACAGTTTTAGATCTGAGGTCAGGTACTGGTGTAAAAGGTGAGAATTGCATAAACAAGATCAGTATTCTTATTTCACTAGACTTACATTTGATAATTGAATACTAGACAAGCAATTAACACCATTGGAAGTGAAATTATTATGTTACATTGATAACATTTTAGACTCCCCCTCTCCTCAGAGCATGAATGAGGCTAAGCTACTGTCACTAGTTTGAACTCAGATTTGTTAGACCAAATTAGCAGGGGGGTTGCAGACTTCAACTATAACAGATGTTCATTACACTTGTGCATTGTGATAAAATTAACATCTTAAAGCTAGCTAATTTGCAAACAGAAAAGCAACATAATTGCACTTTAACAGCTGAACAGTTTTACTTACTTCCTGAGACAAAAATGGGATGACTTGTGCACAAATTGTGTTCAATCTCTTGGCGATTTCTGTCTATAAAAAAAAAAAAAATTTGATTAAAAATGTGTTTTAGGTTTGCTCATATATATCAACTTGTCTGCAGGATCATATTAACTTCACACACTGGAGACAATAAGAAAAATCTATGCCTTCACACTACTGTAAATACAAATAGCCAGTATACAGGCTTAGATCAGAACACCAAATTAGTAAGCTACTTTAACATCAGCCATGCCTCAAGTATGTAATCCCTACACACATTTTAACACAAATCTGGTCCTTGTATATACCTTGTTAACAAGTAAAGCAGTTTTTAAAATCAATTAAATACAAGATGAAACTTTTAAAATTTACTATTATTCAAATTATCAACCAGCATAATATGAAGGCAGTGGGCACAGAGAAAGTGTCTTTCACAATCTATTTTACAACTGTAAATTTATATCTAATTTTTTAAAGACTAGAAAACAAATTAGTTGTCCCCAGGCAAAATTAGTTTTACTAACAGAAGGAATAACAGAATTGAGGCAGTACTGAGACACAGTAGATATAGACTTCCAAGGCATCCATATTGATAATTAAATTAATTCATAGAAAGAATGGAAATTGATCAGAAAATATTATAGTCAATGCTACCATATTAGTAAAGCCATGAGTAACAAAAGAACAATAAGCCTAGAATCCACTGGAGGAATAATCATTCACTGAAAGTGATACAGAGCAAGCAGCATGAAATGCTCAAGGTCCACTTTTCATCAGCTTTCAATCTCCTGGTCATAGTTCTCCATCCTCAACACAGATCTAAGAACAGGGTTTCTGGTGTGGCACAGAATTCTTTGTCATTGGCCAGCCTTATTTTTTAGATTTACAGCTTTTCACACCCACATGTCCTATCATAATCAACCCTCAGGTCTTAAAGAAGTTTTAAAAAAACATACTAAAGTTTTTTTCTTAAAAAGTTATCTTTTTAATCAATCATGGTAATGCTCATTTTTAATCAATCATGGTAACACACACACCCTACACACAAACAATATTAGTATCTAGTTGGAACCTAGCCTGTACCCAGGGTACTCTGAAGAGTTCTTGCCAGTCTCTATCATATCATTAAGTCAGCTGAAATTGTTCTAAGTTGTGTTTGAAGCTGTTTTTTTAAAAGACATGGGAAATAAACCATCATATTTGAGAACTGCTAGGCTTATCCTGAAACAATATTCCACAAAGATAAACTTCCTCAAAAGAAGTCAGATGAAAACATTGTTAATTCATATAAGCTTTTCTCCAAACCTTCCTCTCAACCCACATACCTTACTAACCTTTTTTCTTGTATGCACTGAACTTTACATGTCAATCAAGCAACAATTAAGAAGCAAATGCCACCTTTGGCTTTTGTATCTCAGCAGACAAGTGATTTGGAGTCTAAATAGAGTACACCAGTTTTTACACTTCCTTTCCCACTTTAGAAATAACTGGAACTTGCAACACACCATCTCTCTTTGATGCAGATGGTTGGGCTCCACATGATTAAAATCAGGTATTTGACAGATATCCTCATTAAAATCTTGCAGAGACAAGCATCTCTCACTCAGGCCTGGCATTAATTTTCCCTAGGATAAAAAGGCCCCATCTCTAAAGGCAACACAGAGACAGTTGCTTTTCAGTAACATTTCTTATGAGATCTTCCAAATCTGCCTGGATGTGACCCTGTGCCGCATGCTCTAGTTATCACTGCTTGAGCAGAGGGGTTGGACTGGATGATCTCCAGAGATCCACTCCAACCTTAACCATTCTGTGATTCTGTGATTTCTTCCCTGCATCCCTACAAAGGGACAGGGGTTAAACATCTTAGTGTGAACATCTGCCATCTCACACAATCAGTTTGGTTGGACCACAAGCACACATCAACATGCCTCAACTTCGTTTCCAAGGAAAAGTTGTTTCAGTTTCTAAAGCCTAAAAAATTTCTCCCTATATTCAGTAATTCTTATGGAAGCAACCTTCCCATACCTGTGGAAGAATTTACCTTGAAATGTCTTTAAAACATGCAACTAGTCTACATTACTGCATTTTTCCAAATAGGCCCCAAACAGAGCAAGACAAAAGAGTGTAAAATTGTTTACTAATGAACAGCCCCACTATATGGACAATAGATTTTAATTATTAATTCTTTTCTATAAAAGCTTTATTTTAAAGGGCAAGAAATTAGGAGGAAAGAAAAAGAGTTAGGATACTTCATAATTCTTCCCTTCTTTTTAAAATATACAGGACCAGTAGCATTGGTCTATTTCTAGTTCTTCATTCCAGCACTAATAGAAAAGAGATCAATACCAAAAAAAAAAAAAAAAAAAAAGAAACAGGTACAAAATCTGCAATATACATCTAAAGATTTGCATTTGCCATTGCTATTCATCCGATATTCAGCAGAGATCCCCTCTACACAGTGAAAAGCTGCATGCGAAACTGGGTACCAGAGAGTATAATCAACCATTTCCCAGTCAATCTACACTGATTGACAACTTAGATCAGAACCAGAAAGAACCACACAAATTTGGCTTTACTTAAGCGGTGATATGCACTGTTTATCAGATACAAGCAACATCCCTACTACTCATGTGTATTTCCAAATACATTTATATGTATAAAAATGTTTATTTTTAGATTCCTTGCTGCTGTTACAAGTGTCTATTAATAGACATTCCCACTGAAAGGAGGGAAACAAACTTTTCTGGACCTCAAAACAAAACACTTCTACATTTAAAAGACAGTTTGACTACTAGCACTCTTCCTAACTCACAATTAAATATATTATTTAGAATTATTTACTCAACAAGAGATTTAGTACCACTCTCATCTGATGTCTGATATCCAATACCTCATCTGATGTCTCATCTGATATCTGATGAGAATACTTTAGCAAGTATTCTCATTTACATACATGCTTGGAAAATATTTTTCTTTTCTCTAACAAGGTTCTAAGGCTAGGTACACGTTTCATCTAAAATTTTGCATCAGATTTTGTTAAGAAGTTGTTTTCAATATTAGGCTAAGCATTTTTTATGATGACTTTAATTCAGTTGTTCAAAAGACAATGAACTTGTACCTTGCAAGGTACAATATCTTTGGAACAAAAATCAACCCTAAAAAGTTACAGCTAAAGGCAATCTTCCACATAAATTATCCTATAAATGCATTATTTCCCACTCACAAACACTGCTACCAGTACTCAAATCTCATATTTTCCATGCACATTACAACCCAAACATTGTCAAGATTTTGAAGATCAGACGTTTAGTCAGAATTACACGGAATGCTTTATTTCTTAACCCTGCACTTCCTACACTTTCCTAAACGTTTCTCTTCACATATACAATACTATACAAAGTTCAAAATATTGCTGTTAATGGGTCTAGATTTCAGAATTAACAGTCTCCCTTCGCCATGTAAAGGGTTAATTTTTTATTTACGAGTTAAAGTTACGAGTTAGAAGGAGATGTTCTTCAACTGCGTACAAATGTTGAACATTTGAAATTACAGAGAGGATTAGTGTTACTAAAACATTACTCAGTCTCTATCAATAAAAAAAATGGCCAGACAACTCCTCTAAAAGCAAGTAAGTTTCATTCTTGAAAGCAAAATCTTTTCTAAAAGCGTCCAAGAGCTTGGTGAACTCAGATTTGCGTCACCAATTACTGATGTTTAGAATAATATATGTTATTCAGATTTGGATCTTATGTGGTTGTTAGCCAATAAATAAATAAATATTATTAGTTACTTCCAGACATCCTCCAATTTAACATAGCTATTATCTAACTGCTGATCTTAAGGCATGTAGGGCAATCAGAAGAAGGAGTAAACAAAGAATTCTGCAGAAAGCTGCTTGAGCAGAGACAAACATGACTAATTGCCCATGCTCTTCAGCTCCCTAGTAAAGCAGACCGCAGAGCCTGCCTCTCTCATGAAAGCCCTTGTAGCTCTATGGCAGCTCTTAGCAGAGCATCTGAAGTGCCCTTAATTGTTTGTGCTCTTAATGCAGAGCCTCTTGAATATATTCATTTTTAATAGAGGACTTGAGCATGGGGCCTATCAAAGAATGACAAAACTACTTAATTCGTTGGTTCTTGCTGTTGCTGTGATTGTCTTTAGATTTATTTGCAAATGACAAGCTTGTCAGACTCCAACTGAAGTGCTACCCTCCTTTCTGAAGCATCATTAAAAATTAACATGAAGGAATTCAGCTGCATTTTATAAGATGAAGTTGAGCCGACAGTTTGTCTTCACTTCTGTAATTCTTGCCTCCGTTCCTTCTAATTAAGGGCTTAAATGTTTTGACCTAACCTTTAACAGACTCAAGTGTTTGTACTTACATTTGTCTTTTGCTAAAATGAAATGTTAACAGCAAAAACAAAGCATCCAGGCCAGTTACTAAATGTGATTCACTTACACAAGTCAGTTTAGTGGCCTGTTAAGAAAAAAGCAAGAAAAAACTTGTGTATTAAAAAAAAAAGAAAAGAAAAAGCAAGGTATGGAGAAATGTTACAGCATTTTTTTTTTTACAGTAGTCCAGATCATTTTGCATTTTAACAACTGGTCTTTCCAAAGTACCATAGAAGAACTAATACTTAAATCAGCACAGTTTCATAGGTACTACTGTTTTTTGTGCTGCAACAAAGAATATGAAGTATATGTACTTTAACTATATTTCTCACCAGACTTACCCCCATGTAAATTTTCCATTAATAATGGAAAACAAAAAGAGCATGACAGAGCTGCTCTTCCCATGGAAGAATACAACACTTCTCAGAACTCATCCCTCACCCTTTAGCTTCAAGATTTTAAATATTCCTTCTTCCCTCTCCTACCCTTCAACCAGTGTCTACAGTTTTTGTTAGAGGTGTGAGGAAAGCTCAGGTGCGAGATTTTACAAATAAGGAGCTTCCCCCACAGCTTGGCTGAAGAGCAGGACAAAGGAGCAGGAGACTGAGTGGAGCCATGAGTTGAGGGGGACAAAAGAACATCTGCCAAGAGTTGAGGGCCTTTACAAATAGGGGAAATAGGGCAGTTCCCCTTCATTCTTCAGCAAGGAGGACAAAGGAGTCAGGTGACCTTAGGTGTGAACAGGTGGAGGGAGGCAGCAGTTTGGCGTAGGCGGCCGGGAAGGCTGTAACTCCTGAGTACCTTGGCCAATGGGGAAAAGGAGAGGGCGTCCCTCGTCGGGAAATGGGATAAAAGGGGGGTTGCATCCCCCAGCAATTTGAGAGACCCCACAGGGATATGCCCGGTGGACTCTCCCTTTATTCGAATAAAGCTTTAAGATCTATGCCCAATGGACTCTTCCTTTATTCGAATAAAGTCTTAGTTCTCCTCTGTCTCCTTTTTGGACATTTCACTTCTGGACAGCGAGAATTTTCTGCACAGAGGTGACTTCATTAATAATTCTAACAGCCAGGAATTAAGGAGTACCTGAATTAGTCTAAACAAAATTTCAGTCTTACGAGACGATATTGACATGACAATTAGTTGTATTATGACAATTGCAATATTATCAGTTTTGAGACTCCTCAAAACTATCCAGAGCTACCTTGAAAGCATTCTATGACCATTTATTCACAACGCTTTTCCCTACCACTTATTACTTTTTTTATTTACTTTGATTATTTCAAAAAAATTTTGAGAATCACATTTGCCATCAAATTTGGAAGAATACAGCCTAGGAGTAACATGACTAAGAGGAAAAAAAAAAAACTTCGGAAAAATCTAAAGTTTAAGTTAAAAATTTCACTCTATCTGGCATCCCTGAGTTTTAGAAAAATTACAGTTTTGTTTCTATATGACATTGAAGACTCCTCAAAAGTTAGGTTGTGTAATTGCTAAGTACAAATAAAAAACTGATGAAAAAGTATTGTGTGGTTGAAAGCCGTTAAGTCAAAAATGTTTGCATGCAAAGTTTCATATGCTTTCAGTGAAATTAATATGTTGCCTACAAAATAATCCAGTAACATCAGCCAGTACAGTATGCTCATCCAGAATCTCAATATTTTGTTAATCCTTAGACCTTCCCCCTAAAAATCCTTTCAATAGGTACTAGTTCTATAAGTCATTTTAATACACAGGATCATGCTGATTTTTTTTTTTTATTTTCTAATTACTTATATTAAAGTCTTTTTTTTCCCCCTCCAAATAGGAAGCTCATTACAAAAGGCGAAAATATTCAAGAATCATGATAGAGGAAATGAGCACAACCACACGGAATTTATACAGTACAGAAATACACTTAATGTCCTGAAAAAACATATCTAATTCTTCCTCTTCAAGGGAAAAAAATTAGAGAATTGGATCATAATGTACATACACAAAAAAAAGAGTATAAAGACCATCAAATCATATTTACAAAAGCTTTAAAATCTAATTCTAAAATACTTTGCCTCCACTTATACTTCCAACACATCAAAAGCCAAGTATAACACTGAACTCCAGGATGAATAAAATGGACTTCCTGACATTTATACCATGTAACACAGTAATCCACTAGGGAGTAAAGGTCAATATTGCACTTTTAGTCATTACTAAATCATTTGAGATGATCTGTTGCGAGGATGAGAGAAAAAAAAATGTACTAAAAAAAAGCCTGTGAGAATGCTGCAAATGGGTTGACCTCAGACCAATTTTCATCTCCATCTGTCTAACAGACATAAAAGCGCTCTTTATGAGACACACTTGACCACTTCTAAATCCCTGCTGCAAATTAGAAATCAGTTAAATATTGCATTTAAAATATCCTTGGATAAGAAACTATGTATGCTTTTTTGAGTTTTAATCAGTTAATGATTAGAACTCACTTGATATTTTCATTTTCCAGTAGAACTGCTAAAACAACTGGCATAGTTTAACAGCAAAACCTTTATTCTTTCTGTAATTGAGATCTTCAAAAGGTAACAAAAGGTATATATATTCATAGAGGAAAGAGAAAAATAAAGAGGCATTCAACAATGCTTAGCTCTTTTCATGCTTTCTAGATCTTTGCCACAGAAATATTCAAGCAATTCTAAAAAGTTTTGTTCCTAACAATTTGGGGGTGTGAGGGGAAGAGGTGGTATAATTAAAGCTCAAAACTTAAATATGCAAAAGCCTCAAATGATTAAGGCTAGCATTCTATGAACTTTGCTGTTCATGAGTTATTGAATCCACATTGAGCACTGAGATAGGCACTTATTATTAATGCCCTTTTATTTAAAACTAATACACTACAGTGTTTTGGCAATTTCTGCAAGTGGGAAAAAAAAATAAAGGCAACATGCCATTTAAAAGTTTAGGCCCCTGTAGTATATCAATGTCAAACAATAGTGTGTCAAGCTAAGATTCAATTCAGGTAAGTGCCACTGCCAAATTTTCTTGTTCCCAGACGTGCTTTAAGATTACTTTATTGCTTAAAATTTAATTTGTTCCAACTCGCATCTCCATGACAACGTTGGCTAACCCTGCAAATCATTTGGGTAATTGGATATCTTATCTTTCTATTGCTCTCAAATCGAATGATTCTGCTAGAATTGTAACAGCCAATCAAATTTACAGGCCTCTTGAGTAATAGACTCAAAGAAGTAGCCACATTCATCTCCTCTTTATAGTCATATTAACCAGTATGCAACAAATTGTGGAAGCTGGCCCTCAAAGTGTATTTTAAATTATAAACACTATCATTACTAACATTTTCACCAATAGAAGGGGGTGGGAGGTTTATTCTCAACAGATCGTTAAGAATTCAACCTGACAGGCAGCAAGGGGTAGCACTCATTTCAGTAACAGCAACAATCCCTGTATTTTGGGCAGGAGCTGTCAGTTTCACCTGACATACCATTGACAAAGACAGCTTCCCTCTGCCCCATATTTGTACCACTCATTTTGATGACAGGGGCAAGCACTCACAAAACAATCATACTGAAACCCCAGAAGATGGGGGTTTGCTTTAGGAGAAAAAAACCCACCACCATGTTGCAAGTGCAGGAAAGTAACAAATGTTAACAGAATAAAAACACCAAGTGACCAAATCATAGAGCCACATAATGCTAAGTATTTTCTTAAGTTAGTATTTTTCTTTCACTACCTCAGCTAGATTCCTCTATAGCGTCTTCGGTAAGTTTAAATTACAGTAAGGCTATGTTATTTAAACATAAGCTACATACAATGCACAGATCTACAAAACCTACCATGAGTTTGGACCCCGTTCAACTATAAGGTGCTCTGACAATACATTTCAGATGTCTCATTTTAACTCTCTATAATAACACAGTGCTGCTATCTAGCTCTCAACCAAGCACTGTAAACAACTGCCCATCCCATCTGCAGCTATAAATGCTGCTGAACCTAAGCCAACTGGCAAGAATCAAGCTATTGTCAGCATGTTCAAGTACTGTGTGTAGTGTGTCAAGACTCTTAAACTAGGTGAAGCAGGGCAGTTATCACATCTCTATTATCTTGCTTAAACATTCCTAGACGACTACTAAAGCTCTATTAATCACTATTTTAGTTCCAGAGTTTTACTGAATGTTAGCCACAGAAATACACATAAAAATGTTTAAACTTCTGAACTGGCTACAAACTTCAAAGTTATTTTCCTGCACACACACATTTCTTCCCACACACACTCCCAACACACACCTCCACATCTATTTAGACTCCATGAGGTGTTGAGCGAGTCAGAGGCTCATTTCAGTCTTAAGGAGAAGGCCTCTATGCCTTCATTCCCAGAGACACACGTCTAAATTCACACTGCTGCTGGAGGCCTTTGGACTTGCACAACACCTTCACACACGAGAAACATTACCTCCTGTACCTTTGCAGAAACATTACAGGAGATAGAAAGGCCACATTAGGGAACTACAAATCCATGAGTTAAATTAAGCTAAAAGCAAGCATTTATCAGACAGCAGAGGAGGTAAAAAGAAGACAGAAACAGATTTTTTTTTTTTTTTTTTGGAGGGGTGGGCAGAAACAGGCTATCAGATGAGCTGTCCTCTTTCCATACAGCTGCACCCTCATCTGCCACACTTACACTATCCTCTAGAAAAAGAAAGTCTCTAAAATTATGTACCGTTACCCTTGGGGGTATGAAGAGCTTAATTTACTGAATAACAACTGAGCAACACTTTACTATAAGAAAGAGGAGGAGATGGGAGAAACAGAAGACCAAAAAAAGGAATGAGCCATAAGAAGCAGTACCTGTACCTTTGTATTTGTTATAACCCTATCAGAGAGGAGTGCTATTTGCTTACAAAACCGAAATCTACAGCATTCAAAAAATACTTAATCGCACATTATAAAGCTGCAGTATATAGCCTCAACAGGTACTGCTCACATCAAGATCCAGAGTACCGAACTAATTAGACTTGTATTTTAAGCAGGAGTAATTAGGGGGAGGAGAAGAAGCTGTGAGTGCTATTAGGTGACCTGCTAATGACTAACAAGTTAGTAAGACTTGTCAAAGTCTTTTGTTATCAACCAGCAGGATTATCCCACACACAGAACTCACAAGGGAGTTAAAAATAAGAGGGATTTTCACAACAAGGGCATGTTGTCCAAAACATGGATTCGCTGCCTCATCTGGAATGAGCCAGTAGTCACATGCTCGGGAAAGACATTTGGTTGTGTATTTCAGAATTGCACAAGCCAGGGTGTTTAGTGGTTTCCCACAGATCAAGCACACACTCCTGATTTGACAAACCACATTTGTGCATACATTAGTTTCCCAAGTACATTCCTCCTCAAATTAATTGATTAGTAATTTACATACAATTATAATATTACTTACACATTATGCCTACTCTTACACATGCTCGGGGAAGGGTCTTCACCCTCATAAGGGTCTTTTTGACCCATGGGTATGAAATTTTTTGTATTACAGTGAAGACAGTTCACGTAAGGATACACAGACCTTGGGTTTACTTGCTAAGCTTGCAATGTTAAAAAAAAAATCCTTATTTTAATACGCATCTCCAGGTTGTCCTTAGTTAAAGAATGCCAACTGTGTGTTCTGTGGATAAGTTTCTCCCCATCCTACCATGACACGGGGGATATCTCTTGTATTTAATTTAAACAAGGTGAATCTTGCTTCAACAGGAAAAACGTTTGGAAATTCATTCATCAAAAACTTGGGAGTATGTCAACAAATATATTTACACACACACACAGAACTAAATCCTTTAGATTTAGCACTAACACAAAAGAAGTAGTTGAAACTGTTCAAGTAGGAAGCAGTTTGAATGAGATTAACAATCAGTGCATGGTTTACAATCAGACTTAACATCCAACTTTTAATTGACCTCATATGAAGATAGCATGCAGGAAGTAGAAAGTAGGTGAGGTGAGGAAGTAAACACACACAGTACCAACATATAGTTGCCAAATTAGGTATCACTAGGAAGAGACAGCAAAGGTTAAGTAATACTCTATACAGTGATATAGTAGGTAGAAAAACAACAACAACAAAAAAAAGGCTTGATCCCTTTGCTTGCAGAAGACGTACGCTGAAAAGACAGGCTATTCTTTTTGCATCTATCTTAACTGCATAAGAATCATTAGCAACCAAGTAATTAATATAAATTACATGATATTAATGTCTTTAAAGATTTGACACTTGTAACACTTGTAGAATCGAAACAAGATAGCCTAAATTGGTGAGAATAAACACTAAAATGTGTTTAAACCTAGCACAGATACTTTCTCCTCTTTTTAAGGACTAAGAAGTTCTGCATGGATGTCACATACAATACTCTTCAATATTTTCATGAAAAATCAGGGTAAATGAAGATATTTATGCTTACTAATTTGTAGACAGCTTTAACGTGCAACCCGAGAAGATAGTTCCACAACTACCTTTTGATTGAATGGAAAGATAGGAAAAAAAAGTAAATAAGAATAAAGTATTATAACACCTAATCAGGAACACAAACAATGAACGAAGAAACAACAGACTAGCAGGGAAAACCTCTGCCACAAGTGGATCGGAAATTAAACACAAGCTAGTGACTAGTGAATACTGCATTCACTTGGGGCACTACTACCCCATTGGTAACATTCAGAGAATGATCATTGGACTGTAGAGGTATCTAAAAGATTTCTGGAAAGAGAAGGAATAATCTGGTTTTCCTATGCACAGTGCATAAAATAAGTAAGAGGAAGCTGAAGTTTCAGCAGAACAAATTAAGGCTAAAATTAAGGAAATACTTCAAGAGTAAGGACAGAAAAGCTCATGAATACATTATCAAGGAAGCTTGTGAGTCATCATTATTGTTAAATCTTTTCTAGGAGATTGGACAAGCACTCTGTCAGTAATAATATTGGTACAGTTGATCACATTAAAACAGAAGCCCGGTCAAAGTCCTTCTTACCCCTGTTTTTCTAACAATTCATATTTTAGTTTTTAACTTCAAACTAAGAGTTCTCTTTAATTAAAGAGATTCGTGTTTGCTTAACTGCTGATCTATATCTATCATTTAGAAGCTACAAGCAGCTACCTGTCTTCAACATAATACCTGATTTAAATTATTGTTCAATAAAGAATAAACTCAATTTTATCAGTTTAGTTTGCTCTTCAATCACTACTTGCACTACGCCATATATGAATAAATAACGGCCAAAAATTAGGAAACAGGGCAAAGGTAAACCATCAAAAGGAGGTCACCAACTGAGGTGTGGAGTTATCTGCATTGCAATCTATGGGGGAGGAGAGCGAGAGGAGATATAAAGAAAAAATATATACAGAAACCTCAACATAAATGCAATGAACAAAACTGCAAAAACGAAAGTTCAAAACCACTTTACACCCAACCCCTGCCACACACAAACACATACAACATAAATGAATGTTTCTGTTATTTTTTAAAATTCTTTGTTGTAAATAGAAACCATTGTGGCAAAAGATAACGATGTTTGGCTGAGCTGTTTTTTTTTTTTTTTTTTTCCCCCAACAAATTGCAGTATTTAATTTAAAGCTTCACATTTAAAAAAGTCTGACATCATACAATTAAGCACATACCAATCTGGGTTTTTCAGAATACTTCAAAACAATTCCACAAGTCCACAGACATCCACAGATTGTTGACACTGCTCTGTATGTGCTTTATCTTGACCTAACAAAAGGGGGTTTCCTCATACACTTAGTACCTGATCAAGTTGCATCTAAACAAGTATGTTAATTCTGCTCCCCTTCTCCAGAACTGAAAGGTACATTTTTGTTTTCACCTGCCATAAAGCCTTTAAAATGGCACAAGTAGAGGCAGCAGGATTTTGTTCTCTAAATCAATTTTCTCCTCAGCCATCAACTAGATGTTCCAGCACACAGAAAGAGCAGTCCTTCCCCTCTAATTCAAAAATCTATACTGCCATTGCCCTTGCAAACTGCTAAACAAGCAGTATTGGCAATTCACTTGTGTTCTGTAATATATTTACTGCAAATCCCAACAGCTTGCCTCCTAATGCAGTTTTCCATTGTGTCTGTTCTTGTCAATACACTGACTGGTCACCTTACAAGTAAGTTACTTTGACCAACTGTTTACATAAACATCAAAAAGACTCAGAAAGAGTGGAGACGACTAAAACCAATCATCTTAAAACTATGCTGCTGAGAGCGGGGAACAGAACAGGGAAAAGAATGAAGTGAAAGAATGGAAAGGACAGAAAGAAAACACAGAAAAGGTAGTTGGAAAAGGACAGAAAGGAAATGACTAGAAAGGAATAGGGGAGAAAGAAAAAAAAAAAAAAAAAAAGATGGAAAGCATTGTAAAAGAATGGGAAAAGTATTGGAAAAAAAATCAGAAAATAGCAAAAACAAAGCACAGAAAAAGGACCGGAAGAGGTAGGGAAAGGATCAGAAAAGACCAGGAAAGGGCCTGGGGACAGGAAAGGACTTGAAAAGAACTGAAAATAATGGTTGTAGCTGTTGCTGGTTTGTAGCTGGTTGTAGCTGTTGTTTTTTCCTTCCTGAAAGAAAGTATGCGAACAACTACTATGGCTCCAACAGCTACGAAGATCGTGACATAAAAGATGCAAAAGTAGTATTTGATGACATAACTGTCATTAGATATTCCTGATTTCATATTCAGTAGAAAGATGACATCATTAGCTCTACTTAAAGCTGCTATCACTGTTAAGATAACATAGTCTTTTGGTAAGTACCAGTTAATCACAAAAAAGGCTTTTACTGCCTATCAGTGGCAACCTACCAACAATCCTAGAAGACTGTATTTTCTATTTTCCACAGGAGGTACAATGTAATTTTATACCCCTACTACAGCTACTTAACTGTTAGAACAGGACAAATTCACAAAGGCAATTTAGCAAATCAAAGCTTATATCAAATTAAACCTGACAGGCTGAGCAACTAGTAAAAAGAGAAACAGTAAGTTTTTCCAGACATATGTTGTCAAAGAAATACTCACAAAGTGCCCAAAAAACATCCACAAAACTTTCTGCCCAATACAGAAAAGGAAGTATGCTCATGAAGACTTTTGTGGTTGCTAAGTTGCATCTATGCTGGTGAAGTTTGGCAGCACAGCAGGTAGGAATGCACCACCACCACTGATAGTTCTATAGTAAGACCAGAAATCTGGCAAAACGCATCTACAATGCAAGATAATCAAGTATTATTTAATGTATGTACAATACACTACGGTACACTTCCTGATTAAGTCATATGTAAGTGAATTCAAAACCCAATATAATGGATACTATCTGACAATATGGCTATCTAAAAGTCACATGGAGACACATTTCCTGCAGTGCCTTGGATCTGTCAGACAACTCTCTAATGATATCAGTCTCAAATTTAAATGTTGTTCAAAAATAAGAAAGTTGAGCTCATTGCTCTGGTCTTTGCTTGAGCTGGCAACTGTATTTGCAGTTGTAATAGCAGTATTGATGATCCACCTGTACTCATTTAAAGATCGAATATTTGTACAATAAATACAAATTTGGGGAGAGAAAATATTACATCCCAATCAATCTTGTCATTTGCCCTTTGAAACAAACAAAAAAATCATGTTCTGCATGTCTCATAGGCAAAAATCTGCTACAAAAGTCTCTTGAAAGACTCATTACACAGCATCAAAATCCTAGAATGTAGTTTTCCATAAAATAATTAAAACGTAAGCAGAAAAAAAGTCCCCCCGCCGCCTCCCCCCAAAAAGAGTATTAGAGAATATCACCATTCTATTAAGGAGATGTAGAAAGCTAACTAAGCTTCTTAATTCCCTTCTATTTAACCCATTCTCCCAAAGACTGATACTCTTAAGGAGTTACCAGTAGAAAATTTGGAGCTTGCCTATAATGCATTAGAAATGATTCTACAAAATGGCTGTAGCTAAACAGGTATCTAACTTTTGGATAAGTGGTTGTCATAATACCATTTAGGAGTTTGTTTTATTAGTACTTTCTAGAAGAGTGAATAGCAGAACTACCTTAAGGTAGTTCACAAAGATCACAATCCATCTAAAGTAAAGGAGATCCACCTGTCACTTTCAGGATAGTAGAAACAAATAATGTAGTAGTTTATACAGTCTGGCAGTTGGTTCAGCAACAATGATATTTTTCATTCCTTGGCTGCCTGCCACTGAACAAAAGCTAATCTTGTACCTAAACAATCTGGGCATTAAACACACATGAAGTCTTATCTTCTGTCTTATGACAGAAGATGACAGAAATTGTTGGTGAAAATAAAGAGGCACAGCCCTAATAGCCAAGGGCAGCAACCCTGAAGTACAGTAGGATTTTTACACCCAAGACTCAATGTCTTGGCACTAACAGTTACTGCCACTGCTTTGCTAGCCAATGGCCGTCAGAAGGGGAAAATGTGAGGAGGACAATAATGCAGAAGGGGAACTTAAAACCACACAGAGTGCCCCTATTCTTCATGATTTGTTGATGCAAATGAAAATGGCATCTGAATCTCTGAATCACATACACCTACTTTTAAGTATTTTCAAACGTTTGTTCCATGCATGGAAATATTACCAACTATTCAGGTACAAAAAGTAAATCATTATAAACAGTAAAATAATGTACACACAATGCCCTCATTAGACCTCTGGAGAAAAAAAAATAAATAAAAAAAATAAATATGAAAGAAAAGATTTATTCCCCGATCACCATTCAGATAGCACGGTGAAATGCAGCAAGATTGTCTGGATTTATGCAATTAAACACAGCAAAGTGGTACATTTAAAGCAGTGAAGAAATACCGTAACACAGCTATTTCTCGACTCAAATGCATTATATTCAAGTGGAAAGCTTTGTAATGCAGCTGTTTGCATATGGGAAGTTCACCTCAATTAAGTCTGTTTATAGCAACATTCAAGACCTAACTAGAACTAACTTTATTTCAGTCAAATTATAGCAGATTGCCAAATTAAATGCAAAGGGAATCACCATCACTACCAGAAATCAACCCTTTCATAATAAGGCAAACAACAATTACAACATTTTATCGAAGTAACTCTACTTTTACAAAGATCTGCACAGCACACGGCATAAAGTAACCCGGTTGCAGTATAATTTTTTGGTTTTTGAAAACAGCAGCCTAGCTGCTCAAAGGGCTTCACATAGAGCAAGTGTCACATCTACGCAGGAGGCCAGCCTTAAAATCATTAAAGCTCGTTCAGTGGAAAGTTTCCCCATCACTGCATTTTTCAGTAACAAAGATGTTGTCAGAAATGACAATTTTTTGTGTCCCCTGATGATGCCTTGCTAGCATTTGGTTATAAGCCATAAAGCAGGAATAATTTCAGCCTGTCAGGAGTCTAGCTAATGCCCAGTTTTCCCCTAGAGAGAATTCCTGTCAAACGTAATGAGAGCTCCAAAGGCCCTCTCTACAACATAATGAGCACTTAGGCCATGCTGGTGATCAGCCAGCAAAAAGCATCAATTTGAGCCTGGCTACACCCTTGGGGCTAGACGTCACCAGTTTTAATAAGAATTATGATTACTATCTGCCAAATGCCTCCTTAGAACTTACCATTTGCACTGGAAATTCAGAAGAATGTCATTGTGGTTTTTTGTTTGTTCTTTTTAAGACCACCTATATATTGAATTGTAACACAACCCTTTAGTACCCTCATCTAAATCAATATTCTTTAATATGAAGGTGTTATTTTATCAGAAACTGGAGTGACTTAACATGCAAAAGCATAGTACCTAACACTCAAATCCAGGGAAGTTTATCTATCCTTTTAATTTTCTCTTGCAAGTTATTCTCAATTCTCCCCAGCTAGAACTAAGGTAGGTAAAAAGCTCTAATATGCATCTTCAAACACTCTACACTATCATTCCATACAGACTATATATTTATAGTTGCCATACATACATAAGATTAAATCCTTGCAATACACAGATGATAAGGTTATGATAAGAAACCTCAGTTTTGAGGCACATTAATCTCATGGACTTAATTGTTTTAACCCTAAAGTTAATTCTTGGTACATTTATGGAGGTCTCATGCTCCCTTCAAAGAGCTTATGAAAATCATAAAACATTAACTTTGCACCAAAAAAAGACCACTCACATATAGATATTGGCTTCCTCACAAGCTTAAGTCAACTTTAAAGGTATTTAGGAGGGCAGAAGGGGAGGGAAAAAAAAAAAAAAAANCACACACAGTCACACACACACACACACGGTGTCGCACCTACACACACACACACACACTACTCAAACCCTTTAAGCCGGAAAAAAATCACCTTACAGAAAATCTGCATTCTTGTAAAACAGAAGACAAACTACAGCAGTGACAGCACAGAATTGAGTTAAACACTACTCAGGTTGTTCTATTTACCTTTTCAGTGTAGTGTGTTCAGCTTTAAAACAATATAATTATCATAATATTTCTGAATTTAAACAAGTGCATCCCTAAATTCAACATAAAACTCCAGACATCTATCTATCTTTCCAAACATAAAATTATCATGGAATTAAAACATAAGTCTATCAAATAAGGCATTTTTAGGGGAGAGAAGAAAAACTAAATAATTTTTAAAAAATAAAATAAAATAAAAAAAAAAATCAAAGAGTTCAGAGTTACAAAACCAAAATTCAACTCTGCACTTCACTTGCTTAATGAAAGTCTTTGAATACACTGAAGATCTGAAGCCTGAACTAATCAATTTCTTCACTGTGCCCTAGCTGGTCAGCCATGCTCTTTAATTTAATGAAACAAGAGTTTTAGATGAAATAGCACATATACATCAAGAAAGAATTGTATTGTTGCACTCTGAAATGTGTCCAACTGTGCAACTTCATCTAATGATAATTTTTTTAAGAGGCCATCGATTTCTGAAAGACTTATTGTACCAGCATCTTGATGAAAAAGTGAATGTCAGCATATCTACAGAATACTTACACCCTGCCATTAATGCTTTCTCTGGCAGACAATGACTACTCAATTGAGGGTCCTCTGGGCTGAGCAATCATTTAGCTTTTCTTCTCTTACGAGGTCCTTAGTGTCTTGTTCCAGTTCAATACTCTCTTTATTCACCATTATAGTGGCCGTAAGTGTGAATTTTATGGGAACTTGCAAACTCATAGTCATAAGTAGAGCTTTCCAAGTCACTAATCTTTTCATACCTTTAAATGGCAAGGATTTGAGCAACCATCACAACATATGCTATGCACATATAAGACTGGTTCTGCCTAACAAAGACTTTATCATCGACAAAATAAAACCCTGTAAAGCAGAACCAAGATTAAGAAAGGCCTGTTGCTCAAACTAAAGCACACCTCACTTGACAGTAGGTAAGCAAAGGTTCTCAGATACAAATCATTCCATTCTTTCACACTTATGATATTGGCATTCAAATATAAATATTTACATTAAAATATAAACTTATTTACATTACATTTTATATATAAAACTTATAATTAGATGGACTACATATTTTGCAGTTTAGAAAATGAAATGCCTTACCTGTTTGTGCATTTCAATGTTTAATCCATATGACATTTCATAATACTGCAAATTAAGAAATATACGTTATTTTCTCATATCAGTTAAAAGTTATATTAGAAGATATTAACAGAACTAAAGAGAGAGAAAAAAGGTACTTAAGTACTTACCATCACATAGTGCCTCTGCATTTCTGTCTTTTCGCTTGCCAGTTTCTCACATTCCAATTTAAGGCTACAAAATAGATCACACTCTCATGTAAGTGTTATGTCATTTGTTTTGACATCTACCCGCCTTATTTGTATTTTGACAGAAAAAGCTCATTTAAAAAAAAAAAAAAAAACTCAAACTAACATACAAACAGAGAGAAAGACTTAGGAAATTTAAAAGGTATATAATAGGATTCATGAAAAAGGACCAAGCTTTCCCTAGAAAAACTGAGGTAATCTTTGTGCTTTGATAGAAAGTTGCTATGAAGCACAATCAACTCTCAAATATAGTGTTATCATAATTTTTCTAAATTTCTGGTAAGAAATAAAAACATCTGATTGACATTTAGTAAATTACAGCATCTCACATTTCAAATTGCAACTTGAACACATCTATAATTTCCATCTTCAAGTAATCTCTAGTTTATACTAGCTTGCCCACAACTTCAAAATCAATAGCCTTGCTACAACGTTTTCTATTTTTGTTTGTTTAAATGAAAAGTTGTACATGGAACTTGTATTTCTCACTCACAGCCCTAATTCTGACCAGTGTCATTGAAGGAAAAAGTCTTAATGTTCTCTTCATTCTTCAGAAAAAAGCCTGAAGATTTCTTTTTCTCATGACACCAGTAAGGATCAGTAGTTAAGGTATAAGCCAGCATTTTACACTTACACTTACTGCATCAAATGTTCATAGTTTAAACATTTTTATAGCAATAAACGGCTCCAACAAGTCAACAGTTCCAGATAAGGTTCAAAGCACAGTGTCAGAGACATACATACAGAATCTGATGAGAACCAACGGAATCCCTAGACACTCAGTCAAACCAATCCCACAGACACTCAACTCTTAGCCATGCCTTGCAGAGGTGCGTAAATACAGGTTTTACAAGGATGAGATTTCCCCACATAATCCGTATGCATGCAACACAGGAAAGTCACATCTGGATGTGCTGAGGCGCGGACTTCGGCCGCAAGCACAAACACTTGCGGCAGGAGCGCGCAGAGGACACCACGGCCATCGCAAATACAGCGTCACAGCTTTGCTCCGCTCACGCCAACTTTGCAGCGCCCTGGCACCTGCGCGCTTTGGCAGGCCCCCTCGCCTTGGCACCTTACTACTCCTTGCACTGGCACCGCACAAAACTGAAGAACGTGTTATACAAGAGCAAACGTTAAAAGTAGTCAACACGTGCCACAGGTTACTCGAGAAACGCTTCAGCGGCCCCGCAACGCACGGATTCTCGAGGGTCTGTTGATCCCCTTCCATGCATACAAGTGGCTCCCCCCGTTCCCTGGGCGCCGCGGCCAACGGTCACCAACAGCCGCCAACGGCCCCCGCCAACGGGCCGCGCGCCCCCGCCTGGCGGCGGCGGCTCGGTGCAGGGCCGCGCCGTGGCGGGGCGCCCGCGGGCGGCTCTCACCTGTGGTACTGCGCCTGGAGGAACTGGAACTCCTCCTTGATGCGGTCCAGCGACTCCGGGATGGTGAACTTGAAGGGCTGACCCGCAGCCTGGTGCGGCGCCTGCGC
>VWPW01023220.1:81966-100906 GCA_013389825.1 Crypturellus undulatus
GTGGCCGCGGCGGTGCGCGCGCACGTGCAGCGGGAGTCCCGCGGAGCGAGGCTGGACGCGCAGCGCGCGTGATGCTGAGCGGCGCCCTGGGGCCTCCCGCCGCTGCACACGCGCTGCGCGCCCGCGGCGTCCCGGGAGCCGCACCGCGGTGTCCACGGTGTCGCCCTTTGCGGAAAATCGCCCTTGTTCCATTAATATTGTTACTGTAGAGCGGGTCCGCTCGTGCGAGGCTGCCCTGAGCGTCGCTGTCACTAGTGTTTTAGGGCCCCTCTCGAAGGCCGCGAAGCTCCCACGAGTCCTGGGCCGGAGATGGCAAGCGGTGCCGCCGCTGGCGGTGGGAGCCGCGGTCAGCACCCGCCGCGCGCAGCGTGCAGCACCCGCAGAGGTGTCCGTGTCCGTGCCCGTGCCCGTGTCCGTGTCCGTGTCCGTGTCCGTGCCCGTGTCCGTGTCCGTGTCCGTGCCCGTGCCGTGGGTAGAGCTGCACGCCGCGCCAACGGAGAGCTCGTCCCACGTCCTGTCTCCCCTTTAAACGTACGGAGGGGAATTTCGTAACGCGCATTTTCCTAACATTTCCTATTAATGTTTAATACAATTCCCAAAAAGCATATCTATAAGCTTCATCTTTGTTTTAAAGAAAGAGCGGACTGTGTTTAAAATTTTATATGAAATCTGGTATGTTGCAAAAGAAAGGTAGAGATTTACTCGGTCAGATTGCGGATTTCCATACTACATTATTTCCAGTTTCACATTAAAGCGACCAAAGAAAAAAAGAAGAAACTTCCTCACCCTGCTGCATTGAATTTCGGACTTCCTTCTTGGGCTGCAGACTATACCAGTAACCGAACACACATAAATGTATCTCTCTCTGCGTGTGCATGTGTGTGTGCATGTTATGCCACTAGGTATATGCATGTGTGTCATAGAGTACGTATATGTCTGTATGGGTGCTTCTTTATATACATATATATATATATATATATATATGGGCATACATATCTGTGAATATTCAAATATGAACAAATGACGGCTTCTTCACTGCTTTTGAACATACCTGTGTTATTATCTTGTGGTTCTGGGATGGGGATGTAAACTTGTCTGGTATTCCAGGTACATAAGGAGAGCTAAAATTCTTGACTCCTGTTCCCAGCTCTTCCCCTGTTATCTTGGACAAGTCGACTCACTGTTCTGTGCATGGAATTAGAAAGCTTAATTAATTAATGCTCATAAAGCACTTAGATCCTCAGATGAAAGATGCCATAAAAATTCAAGCTATTATTATATACTTTGTGTGTGTACCTAGTAGCTATGGAGTCTGTAATAACGTAACACTTACCTAACTTTGGCTATATTGTGCATAACCTGCTGGCACAAGCTGTTAATGAGATATTAACAGATATGACATTAAAACAACACTATGTTTTGGAACATAAACAAAAGCTTTCTTTATTATTATTATTTTAATTGCTCACCTACATGAAAGTTGAAATGTCTTATAATCTTTATTTGTCATCATTAAAATGTCCAAGACATGTTTTAACAGAAACAGAGAAGCTCTACTTTCCCGATTTCTTCTAACAAATGCTTTTAGCCTACTTAGATTCTGAAATCAGACACTTAAGGGCATTTTAAATCTTCTCCATGATAATCAAGACAGAAGAGCTGTAAAAGCAGTAATAGAACCAAGTGATTTTTTTTCAAATAAGAGCAACCAACATACAACATTATGTAGCACCAGTGCTTCCTGATATCTAGCTAATTTATAGATCGTCAACATTGGATAACTGGAGGATAAAAAACTCCCTTTTGTTAGATGGGTGTATGCCTGGAATAGTGCCAGGAAGCTTAACCTCCTCATTCCATGGCATCGCTCAATATTTATACCAGCAAACCATGGGCCAAAATTTGGCTAAGCAAGTTATAAAGGGCTGCAATGAACTCAAGGTAATATTTTACACCAGATTGTTATGCAATAATACTGTAATTACACTACACAATTCTCAAACTGAATTACAAATAATTGTGTTTAAGCCATTGTCTTGTGTTTTAAAAATGCAATAAAACAGATTGCCTTCTGTATTAACCTTCCCACACACACCCCCCCAAAAACATCATGATTAATCATCAGTTCTATTCTGCTCTTTTAAATCTAGTTTTTGTGTGTTTTTTTTTCTACCTTAGGTATTTTAATGTAATGTTTTTGCCCCAGAAACCAGAAGGCCTAATCCTGCATTGATTACATCCTCAAAACTCCCACAGTGAGCAGGTAGAACTTTGAGGGGAAAGAAAAGTGGGACTGGGTCCAAAATCTAGTCTTGAGTATACTGAAAGGGTTTCAGTATACTCAAGATGTAGCATCTGTTCTTTAGGGAAATGAAGTATTGTATGATGTTCAATTTACCAAAATGTTTATATTTTTTCCTCTACTGTTAACATTACTACTTACTTCTGCTAGCATTACCAGTTAACTTGTCACAACCTGTCATGTGTAGTAAAAATGATGATGATGTTAATCAGTGAGACTTTACTGATGCAGGAGGGGAAGAATTTCGGAAGTCTGTGGCATAGCTGGCTGTCCTATTACCTATGTAGAGCAAGAAAATCGGTGGAGGGAGTGATTCAACAGAACAGAATTCAATAGATTTTGTCCAGGGATCACTGGATTTTCAACTGAAAGAGAAAAACTGTTTTTAAGTCATGGATTTGTGTATGTGTGGGGTTGGGGAGTTATTTCATTTGGGATTTTGTTTTGTTTTTTATTGATAGTAGGACAGTACAGGTGGAGTAGAGAAAAAAGGGATCAAAACATACACTGTATGGGATACAGTAGTGAACTATTTGTAAAGCTGTGAGAATCAAAATTGTTACAAGGGCATGCAAAACTATCACTCTTAAAAATATTTCTTTATTTATGAAGTGCAAATGATCTGAGCCGGGTAAAGCAATTACATTTCTAATTATTCACTATCTTTTGGCTAATAGCCATTGCATATCCTCTTTGTAATTTGATTTCTTTTTAATTAGTAGCTTTCCTTGTAGGCAAGAATGTTCAAAAAAGTTGCAGTAGGTCATTTTAACATCATGTCTGTATTCCCTTCCCCCATTCTTTCATCCTTAAAAAAATCCCTGAGTTGAACTCAAAAAAACATCAGTAGCAGATCGTGCAGCACTAAACCTCAAATAAAATCAGATCCAAAGAATCTCTTGTGGTTTCGCACAATATGGTAAAATTAGAGATTGCAGGAAACCAACAAAATTAAACTGGGAACATTTGAAGAGAAATGACCAGGTTTTATGAAAATGACACATTGACTGGCCAGTATGTTTTTTTATCGACAATTTCTTTGTTGAGGCATAGATCAAAGAAACCTGCATATGTTTTCATTTTGTTCTAAGTCTAACTAGAAAATTACATCCAGATGTTTAATAGGCATTCTGTTGGTTTTTCTGCATTGATTAGATATGTTGGTACTGTTTGCTTACAAGTGTAGCCGGATCATTAGCTAATGCAAAGAAATGTTTGCAGCGAGTTGCTAATTAGGTCTTTTGGAAACTCTCCATATTCAGAAACAATTTGTACAGTGGCCAGAAAAACTTGCGGTACTTGAGAAGTTGCTTTCCCTTCTGTGTCTGGGAAAAAACACTCAGTCGCTTTCCCTAATCTTTCTTTGCCTACAGGGATTGCAGCTTGATCCCAATGGGTTGAAGTGCAAATAAATTAGGAAGAGACCACACACACACACACACACACACACACCCCAACCTGTTCTTTCAGTCAAAATGCAGTGGTGCTACAAAGAGCTAACCCAAATGGAGTGATTGGAACTAAAATATGGAAAATTCTCAACTCTAATGTTATCAAATACACAGCATTTTTGAGCATACTTTAGAGACAGATGGGGAAGCCCTTTATGATAAATGAGTGTACTTGAATTCATTACTCTAGTACTTATAATTAAAGGAGCTCTTTCATAACTTCACTACTTCTGCACGGTACTTAGAGACAAAGCTTCGGGGAACTGAGTACATGGGAGGGTAGGGGAGAGGCACAGGAGAACTGTAATCTCTAATGCTTTGTTAAGTCTAAAGAGGGGTCAGAGATATTACCTGTTTACAATATTGTCAGAGAAATTGTTTTAGACTTCATGGCTCCGGCCCGATAACCTTCTAGGTGCAATGTCACCTCTCAAAAGATGCTTGACAGCATCAATGACCTTTTTAATAAAGACCACTTGTCAGTGTAGGCGCTTTATTCTGCTGCAGAATGAGGCCTCTACCAAAGGAGATCACAGCAAAAGCAGAAATGTGTGCCTATTTTGTATAGTAAGCAAGGACACATGGTCTTACCAGCTCCCTGATCCTGTCATCACACACATGTTTAAGTCCGTTGTGGAAATAGTCTCTTTGAAGTCAATGCTCGCAATAGAAGGGGCATCTCTGCATCTAAGCCTCCTTCACAGGATCTGGGCCATACTTTGCATGCATAGGTTGTGTGTAACATACATATGTCAGACACATGTGTTTTTACAAATGAAGCTATGCAAACTTAGGGGTCTGGGTTTTACCCTTCGTTTTGGGAGGAACGTAAAAGGCGTAGGTGTCACAGACACACAGTTATCCTGTCCGGTGGACTAATGGTAGCATATTATTTTTTTTCTTTGACTTGCCAATTCCTAAAGCTTTTTCAGACCATTTTAGTTCCACGTGTATAAACTTTTGACACTGATAGAAGATTTCATTCCTTTTCTCCCCCTCTAGTCTGTCATTGATATCTTAGAAATAGTCTACAGATCACCAGAGATCTACAGACTAAAATCCACTGTTGAAGTATTACTGATACACATGTGACTCTGCTTTTTATCTTCACTTGCTAATAGAGATAAGGATATTTTGTGATTATTATGGGAATTGTGTATAATTCTGTTAACAAGATTTTCTGTAAGTTCTTATTTAAAGATGGGCAGGCGTATGTGCGTCTGACAGGACCTACTGGGTCGTGACCATACCCAAAGACCAGTCCAAAGCCAATCAACCTCTTGAAGAAAAGGAAGCAGAAAAGAACTTGACCTGCCCTCACCTTCATTGCGGGTGAAAGGACACATATGTTAAGATGTTTGTCCATAACGGAGCTGAAGGTCCGTCCCCATCTCCAAACAGTTGAGCAGCTGTCTGCTTGCTCCCTAGCAGACTGCTGGACAGGTCATAGTGGGAAACAGGAGGAGAACGGGTCACCCCTTAAGTCTCACCAGCTACATTTGGCCAAGTTTATGTATCAACAGGGAAGGCCAGTCTCTGACTCGTAGAAAAAGGAAGAGTCACGTCCGTTACACAATTTGTCACCCTAGTTCCACGTAGGACAGTTTTATTCTCCATGTATTACTTCATGAACAAAATCACATTTACATTCCTAAAAGGCTCTTTTCTGATATTTTGCTTTGTTTCATTCATTTTTCTGTGACCTCTATTAGGCGCCCAGCCCTTAGATTTGCACACTTTCCAACTGTGTGCATTCTGGAGCAATGTTAGATGCAGATTGTTTTCAAGTCTTTTGAACACACATGAAATTATTTACTTATTTTCTGTAGCAGAATCAACTTTTTTTACCAAGACTAGCTGACAGAACTATTCATAAATATCAGTGTATAAATGACTTACTTCTGCCTATTTTTTTTTCTTTTTTCCCCCCTTAAAAAAATAAAAATAGTATTTCCTTTCATGTCAAAATTCACAGCAGCTGCCCTTAACACGCTCCTACCAAACTGGCACATTGATGAGACAACAAAAGCTCACAGGAGATACTGCAGGGAAGAGAGATGATGCACAGAGAGTTGTGGGAAAGGGTGAAGAAAATTTCATCATAGGAAAAAAAAGCATTATCTGAGAGAGAGAGAGAGATGGCTGTGTTTGCTGGCGTTTCAAGGAGGAAAAAATATAAATGTTTACTGCTGCAAAGGTACTCGGAGCCCTCTCCTCTATCCTGTTCTGTTCTCTCGCTATCTGTTCTCTCATGCACAAAAGCAACTGCCTTGAGGAATCATTTAAGTACAGATGTGATGCAGAAACACAGTGTGCGAAATCATGCCTCCCTGTCAGCCAATAGGAATTAGATTCAACTGAAAGTTGGCTCGGACTTGGCATCTGCTTCTCCAAAACTTTTGCCCTCATTCTTCAGAATTTGAGTTCTTGTCTACACTGAGGTTATAAGCCCCATCTGAGCTGCTCTCATAGCTTCCACTCCAGACCTCAGCTTTCAGTCTGGCGGAGGCTAGATGAGAGCAGATTGTACTGTCCTGCTGCCTTTTCGTAATACAGATGCTGTAATGCTGTAATGTGCTGGCATTGCGACCACCTCAACATCTGCTGGTCTTCCAGCACTGGTGGCACAGAGGCATGAACTCTGTCTCCAGCTTTCCCCATGCCATAAAAGTTCTGGGCTCCCATATATCCCTGGAAATTAGCTTGCTGACAGACCATTTAGGATCCAGTGTGAAGTGGTCTGAGCATAAGAAAGAGGATGCTGGACAGGGCTTAGTGATGCAGAGGGCACCGGAGTATGCAAAGGAAGCATATGATAAGGGAACATTTCAGCATCACTCAGCTTGCTTCATTTCTTAACGTATCTGGAAATTCCCTCAGAAAAGTGCTGTTGAAGTTGACACAAGATTGCTAGCAGTTAGTTACGTTTTCCTACAGGATAAAAACAAATGAAATAAGCAACTTGCTCAGTTGTTTGTTTTGACTCAGACCTCACTGTCTACTTCTCTGTTTCTCGCCTCCCTCTGAAATTGCTACTCTTCTGCCGCTTCCAGTCCAGGTGACTCTGCCTGTGTCCGCTAATATCTGACTACAGTTCTGACCTTTCCCTGAAATATCAAAGCATAAATTCCATAGCTCAGCGTAGACTTAGACCTATCACTAATATATCTGCTCTCACAGCTCAAATGGATGCTCAGGTTAAGCTTTCTGCAACAAACACACATTTTGCAACGGCTGATTCCTGTTCTCTCTTCTGACACACTGCTGTTGTTGCAATCAGTAGCATTACTCAGTAAAAAATCCATATACCGCAGTGGTAAAATAAGCCCGTCTCTTGCAGCTACACTTGTATTTTACTGCTTTCAGCCACCAGTAAGCTTCCTGCCTCGGAAAACTGCATCTGATGTGATTACACAGACACTAGTGTAGCCCTTTATTGCTAATCCAAATATTTCAATATTTATCAGTTGCAGAACATGGTAGAGTTAAGATTAACATTGGTAGCTGAGGAAAGAGTAGCCTAGGCCATTGAAAGGAAGACATTTTCTATCAAGATACAGATGAGTATAATAATGAGTACAGTATAGATGTGATGTTATATATTGAATTGCTTTGTGAGGGTTTTGGGTTTGTGTATTTGTGTGTAGTTTGAAAACAAGATGTATCGTGTACTGACGAGAGCTCAAAATCAACAAACCTGCCATAATTTCCATTATAAACTCAATAGATAGGATAGAATTGTCCTGCTGGTAGTGTCCAGATGCTCACATTTTCTACTGTGGCTTAGCTGTCCTTTAATATGCTTACGCATACGCATGTACTTAGTTGTCTGTGTCAAGTTGCAGCCACACAAGAGGAAACGTGGTGTTCCTGGAGCTTGTCACTTGAGCTTGCCTCTTGGAGTTCAGGAGAAAGGCTATGCCCTAAACCTGGTGTTGGATGATACTTTGGGGATGGACTGGCTCATATAAATGAAATCTTTCTATACAACTATTCATTCATTTTGGGATAAAAATAGACTTCAAATCTCACTAGTGCAGACTAGTAAAGGAGAGAGTAAGCAGTACAGTTATGCAGTTGAGCGTATACTCATTTTAGCATAACTATATATTGAATTAGGCATTGTCCATATGGGCAGATAATAGTTTGCTGTCAGTATTTTGTCTTTAAACCAAGGTCTGTCACTCAGATGAAACAGATACATGATTAGTCTTCTGAAATTAGTGTAACCCAAAAGCACATTCACCCATGCTCTTCACATCTACAAGGGAAATGCCCTTGGAAGACAAGAACAGTATTTGCGGATTTGTAAAAGCAATCAGTTACACAGATTATTATTAATGAGGTTCTGTGCAGTTGGGCACCTTTTTTAAAAGCAGTCTATTGCTTCATAATATTACAGACAGAACGAACATCTTTTTTTTCAGATTTTGCTTTTAGCTCGACAAAGCTAAGGAATATTTGTCTAACAAAAGGATGAAGTAGTTAAGCATTTAGGGATATATTCTACATGCATTTTACATGGCAAATTTTGCAGTCTTGCAGAATGATTCACAATGTGCCATTTAATTTTCAAGTGAAATGTACTATCTGCACTGAAGGGCAGTTACTTTCATGCAGCTTCTATAAAAATGCTAAGCTATTTCATTCAATTAATTAATATTTTAAATCTTCATCCACACTGTTTTTATTTACATCCTTTTCTTACAAGCTTAATTTTTTGCTGTGCTTCTCATAAATCGGCCTAAACATCTGTCTCAGTTTACCATGCAAGTAAATATATAGTTTTATTTTGAAATCATACACTTCAGTCTGAATTAACGGGTGGGACATTTTTTTCTTTATACTTCAGATCCCACTGAAAGAGCAAATAAACTCAGAGAGAAGAAAACAAATCACAGGTCATTGCTCATCTTTAGTTCTGTTATAGGACAAGATTAAAACTATGGGAAGAGAAAAGGCCACACTCAAAAACAGCTTTATATAAGTGGTTCACACAAGGCTCCTGCTGAACTGGCCAGATGGTGCAGACAAGGTCACACATGTTTTTAAATAATTTCTGAATCTTGGTCGGTCCTCCCACTCTTAGCCAGCCAAACCACAAGACAAATTCTGTAGCCTCAATTGAGCAAAACTCCCACAAGCAAATTGCTCAACAAAGCCTGGCACATTTTGATCCTGTGTTTGAAAACAATAGCGAGTGGGAGTCTCGTTTCTCAACTGAGTTGTGTCCCAAGCCGTGAGACACCTCGCAAAAGGCCATCCAGTGGGAACACGTCCCAGGGGGACAGCATGGAGGTGGCTGTCACCTCCTGGGCTCACTGCAGCACAGCCAGAAAATCTCCTTGCCTCTGTGCTGAACATCACACTGCGTAGTTTAGTATCCCATATCAGTGCCCAATTCCCAAAAGCAGAGGGAAATCCACTGGCTGAGGGGCAGGGCTAGGCGCAGGAGCATCACCTACCCCGCTCTCTTGCTTTCTGTGGTACAGATTATTGACCTCAGCTCGGACACCGCTTCACCCCAGGTTCCTGCCCAATCTAGCAAAACAGACTGAGCTGTACTGAGAATTTCCCTGCCTGGGATGTGTAAGGAGAGCTAAAGGCGGTTGTCTTTAACTGAAGCACTGCTGATCTGAGCCAGGCTGTCTCACATAGCTTCCTCGTCAGAAAGACCTGAGCAACTACCAAGTTTGCAGAAGTTACTGTGTGAAATATTTATCCCCCTTTGTCCACTCTATCTCATTTTAAGATCTTTCATAATTTTGCTGCTCAGCATGAATGCTGCCTTCTTTAGCCTGCAAAGGACATCTGGGACTTGTTACTTGCACAGAAAATTCCTAGAATATAGTTTATCTGGCACACAGCACTAGATAATAACCTACCATCAGTTGGTGAGTTCAAAAGTTACATCTTTCTCTAGATAGCTATCACTTACATTTTGTAGCTATTTAATTCCATAGAAGTTTTAGCTTCTAAAGAGAGTGTAGTAGAACTTTAAGAACAGAAATCTTCAAATCAATGAACTTATTATTTTAGCAGTTTCCTGGTACATTGTTGCATGGTTGCAAGAAGTTGAAACTTTGCAGCAAATCTCCAGTAAAAATAATGGTAAATGTAGCTGGATAATAAGTTTTTGAAAAGCATGTGAAAATGGAGAATAAAGTTTACTTAATTTTTAACTAAGTGCTTTATTAGATATTTGCTTTTCTGTATTTTTTTTTTTGTGGAAATATTTGTCAAACCATTAAAGGAAGTCTTGGGCTTGTTTGGATACTTTCTTAATGACTAGGATAACTGTCAAAAACTATACTAGTAAAACCTGACCTCTAGCCAGAAACATGAATCTTCTATAGAAGATAGACTCTGTTGCTTGAGTCTCTGATTCAACTTCATTTTCTTCCTAATATTACATTCCTGTTAGTCATACACTTATAAATAAACCTTTAATGTATCACTTTCAAAGTGTTATTTGAATGAAAGAATGAGTGTTATACCTCCCCAAATTTTCCATGAAAGTACAATTTTACTGTGCAATCTATATATACATAAACTAGTGGTAAAAAAATTGACTTTTTTTTTTCTACAACAGACAAAGGAGAAAGGTGCAAATTCTAATTATATCATTTAAAACACTACATGTGGTAAATACTAAACCGTGAATATGATACAGGAGCTTGAGCAATACAGAATATAATTTTGAGTTTCTTCACTACTTTCAAAAACAGAGAGATAAAAGCTTATAAGAAATTCAAGAAGTGCTTATATACTGCATACATAATGTATATGTTTTATATATATAATATATGTATATATATATACACAGGTACTAAGTGATATGTTCAATTTACAGACAGGGCATTCAGTGAGCCCAAAGAAAGAACATAATACTGAGCTATGAAATCCACAGTTCTTGCAATGATTAATTTAAAGCCAACCTAAAGTGACCTCACATTTTCTGTCATCATTTCTGCTATCCCAAATATCTATTCAAAATATATAAAGAATACTTCAAAATATCTTCATTACAATGTCAGAAAGAGACTCCAGAGAATGCAGTTGCCTTCTTGTTTTACCATTTTGTACCTTCTGTTCCTCAGTATAAATGGCAAACTGCAACTGGCACCTGAAAAAGTGTTAAAACACACTGGAAGTATTGAAGTAATGTTGATAAATGCAAACAGTCTGCCTGAAGGAATACTACCTTCATTTAGATCCTCAGTTTTCAAGTGTGTACATCCATCTGAAAACAGACATGTTGTTAAGGTAGCTTTTATCATTGAGTCAGTTCTTATAAATGAACTTGAAAGAAATGTTGGAAATGCTTATAGATAACCTCAGGAAAAAGAAAAAAAGCCCCTTAAAATAATTCTGCAATTAAAAGTCCAAAGGCTTAAAAAACAAAAATAAGGTGTAGTTTTCAACAGAAATTTCACTATATAAAAAGTTTATGTAGCACATAAAACCTTCACTTTTTCTCATATGATAGCAAATTATAAACAATTCTTACAGAATGAGTGCTTACTTCTTTTTATTTAGAACTTTCTAGATACAAACATGACAAATATATTTCCCTCTTTTTTTCTGTAAAACATCTAACTTAATAAATGCAAATCTATCTGTAAGAAGTACCACTTTCAGATTAACTGATCTAAAGTCATGCTTTAGACTATTCTGTGTTATTGTTGCACTACTCTTTCAGGTGAGTCTGTCTTTCTTGTAGGCAACATACTGCATATTTCTTGGAATTTAACATTCAAAATTTTAATTATAAAGTGTGCTGTTCAATTTTTTCTCTCATATACACATCCATACATATCTATATATTCACACAAGCAAATGTCACACTGATCAAAAAATATTTTGTGGCTCTGGACATAGAAAGGCTTTGGGGTGTGATCAATGACTGCAAGAATAGAAGAAAATACAAAACTTTCATTGTAGACTGGTGAAAGGGGTATTCTAGCTAGTTTATATTCTTGGACTGTTAACATATATTGTGAAAGTAGACGTGATATATAGCACTCACAGATAAACGAAAAAACTGTGAACATGTCTTCATTTGCTGAGTACAAGTAGCGAGGAACATAGGAAGGGATGCACTTTTGGTCTGAGTATGAAGGGTGAGGCCATGTAGCTTGCTTAGAGGGAGTCGCAGAGGTTTTACCGGGGAAGGGCATCAAAGTGACTGCACTGCGCCAGACTGATATCTCGGTGTAGTGAAGAGTGACGTTTGGGATCTCACATGGGAACAGTAGCACGTCTAAACATCTTCTGCTAATCTGAAGCTCTCAATATTGTCTCCAAAATACATGATACTTTTCATAATACAGCATGTACTCTGCAGCACACCCTGTTCCCTTGTTTCGCATGCACATTGCTTTGGCTGCCTGCAGGCTAGAGGAGCAGGAGGCCTTGCAAGGCCACCGCACGTTGGGCTGGTCCCACACTGAGGTTACGCCGTGCTCTTATGCTGCACAACAAGACAAGGGCACCCGGCAGCTTCCACAGGGCACACCAGAGCCAGTCAAAACAGAGATTCTTGTGGTATTACATTTATACAGACATACGGGCTTGGTCCCCCAGAAGCACCATCAGGGGGCTTTTTAAACATGCCAGGTGACTCCTCCAGGTTTCGGGGTAGAAACAACTTCAGTTATGAAACCCCGTTCTTTTCCACTCTTCTAACTCTGGTTTGGAAAAAAATGTTTGGCTTAAAGTCTTCAACATTTACTTTAAAGGGAAATTAGAATATTTCTGTGAAGAACGAGAAAGTTAGTCAAATCATTTTTTTATTATATTAAAAATATTCTAATTCAAAATGCTGCTTTAGTTGCTCTAGATCAAAGATTTTGTTGATGTGTTACCACTTAAAACTTATCTTTTATTTAAATCTGTTGAATATTCGTATGACAGAGAAAGGAAAGAAAAGTTACTAATCATTAAACTGCAATTAGATTGGGCCTAATGCTTTTCCTGCTTGGTATAATCCCAGCCTTCTATCCATGGGTGTTTGAGAGTTTCCGCCACTAAGGATAGGGCTGGTTGTGTGTCTAAGAATTTTTTCAGTCAAATAAACACTACAGATCCAGATATTACTAACCACTGAGAGAACTTTCCTTTTATTTCAAAATACTCTATAGTTTAGTAATTAAGCAGTAGGGTTCTAGTTACAAGATTTGTAGGCACTGAGGTCTAATAAAGGGAAGCAATCACATAACCAAGATGAAGTTTTATCCCTTTTCATTTTCCTATATTTTAATTTTAGGGTTACATCTTTGGCAGCTAGAATACATTTGAAATGTTGGCTAAATAAATAAGTATTTAAAATTTGTTTTAATAACTTCTTTGGAGTATTTTGTAAAGAGCTTACATTTTAGTATCACCTACATGATTATTGTTTCTTCTTTGTTAGAGCTGACAACAGTGTTAAGAAGCCAGCACTAAAAATAAAAATATATTTTTTTTTTCTCCATGAACTATGAATGCAAAGGTGCATTTTTCAGGGGAAGAAACAAATATTTGTATGACTAGCCTACTCTTGACAAATGCTATCGAAGACTCGGCTTTAAAATACATGAGTCTACGCTGACAGAAGCTATGGAAAAGATTGAAGTTAGAATGGCAAGCCTGCTAAAATACAGTAAAAAGGTTTAAGCCTTTCTTGCAATGAGTGGTCAGAGAGCTCTGTAGCCACTGTTAGACCACTTTAAGTGTCCACACCATCTCATTTAGAACCAGTTACTGGAAAATTCAGTGCTGATTCGCTTGTTTTTACAGTTTATTTGGTATCAGCAAAGAGGGAGTTTTACAACATACTAGTCACTTTGTGGAGTCAGTGTGAGGTGCTTTACCCTATTCAAAGGCGGAACTAGCTACAATAACCAAGACCAGCCTGAAGAACTGAAAAAAACCTGTGACTGGATAGTAATGATGAATAATAAAATCACTTGCAGTGAGCACCCTTAGACCATGACCGAAAATTCAGTGAAAACGGTGAAAATCTTTTTTGTCCTTTGAGGTTGCTAACAACCTCACTTTATTAATCAATGCAAATTGCTGTAACGATAATATAGTAACATAAGAGAGTAGCTACAGCATTTATCAAAGGCCATGAGTTATCTTTCCACAGAGTATAGGAAGACACAATATATCCAATGGCAAGAGGAAAAGCTTGTTTATTCAAAATAGAATAACACTTATGCTCCATTTCCATGAACTCTGTCAGTGGTTCTTTTTGCTTTGTGTCACAGAAGGTACTGTGATCAGATGTTTTGACTTGATAGCTTTACATCATCGTTTTCTGCAGATCCCCATGCAGATCCTGCTGTACAACCACAGTTCCCTTCTCTATCTTAAAAACATTGCAGATAGATACATAACCAATTGTGATCCTAAAGACATTTCACTTACTTTCTTCTCTTATTTTTGGTGTGTGTTTCCTTTGAATATATATTTTTGAGGTTTTGGACACAAATTCAAGACATCGGAAAAGATGAAACTGAAAAAGAGTAAAGGACAGCTTCTGTACCCAGAGGCACAAGAACAAAGCAAATGAGAAAGAGTCTGAGGCATCAGTGTTTGCTGTAGGAAAGTTATAAGAAATTAGGAACATGTGCAAAACAGAAAACCAACAGGATGACACGGAAAAGAGTGAAGACATCAGAGCAGTGGAAGAGGGTTCCCTTGAGACAGAATAGAAAAGGTGAGACAAGTTTGATGATTAACATTGGAAATTTGAGGCCAACTAGGCTGTAGCATTAGGAGTTGTAAAATAAGAGTATTGTTAATTACTCCTTTCCTCAGGAGATCAACACTGGGGCCCTAAAGAGCTGTAAAGTGAGAAGGCTTAGAATTGGGAAAATGGAACAGTAGGAGACTAATAGGTGATTGCTCCTCAATAGGACCTCAAAATGCAGTCCAAGGAGGTACAGACATCTTTGTCACACAATGCAGCTGTGTCTGCATGAAATTTTCAGGTCATTTTTTTGGATTAGGTTTGTTGACATTTGATGTTCCTTGAAAGTGAGTCCAAGCTGCAAAGGTCACATTTCAAGGCTCCATTCCTACAAATCAAATCCTTGAGTCCCAATTATTGTCTCAGGATTTCAGAAGAACTCAGCACAGATTGACAACTTTGTGCTCTTACACTTCTAAATCTAACAGAACTTCAATAAGTGTAAGAGGAAGGAACTACATCAGCAGACATACAAGTCTGTTGTACTGATAACCCCATATTACACTGATGCTGTGTGGGTTTAAGCCATCTTTCTGGTGGAGCTTCTTTGAATATCTTGCCAAAAAGTACTTAAGAAACTTCTGTTATAGCAATTTTCAGAATATAAGCAGACAACTCTGTAGCGAGTACATGATCTGGTTTATGCATCCTTAAAAGTTCTCTTTAAATAGATTAATTTGACAAAAGCTATGGGAAGTATGAAAAATAATACCTGATATAATCAGATTATAGAAAGAATCTGATTTAAATCAGATATATCTTACAGTTTCTCATGAATTGTCTACATGTCTCCAGACATCCCCATATATATTTAAAATAATAAAGTTCATTTAAAGTGAATATGATTCTCTTTATGATGTTTGGGCTCTTCATCATTTAATATTCTGAATTTCAAAAATTTTTCTTTTTTCATGTTGTCTGTTTTACAAGCACTGATTCAAATTTCTCAGATCTGTCAATGAAGCTTAGTGTGAATGAGGTGCCTTTCCTAAATAAGATTACTAATGACTGTGAGTTGTTATTTATGTGGTGGAAATCAAATCTGATTGATTATTTTTAAATTCTACATCTCTGTATCTACCAAGACACTACTTAGAACCTCAACTAGGTGTCCCTCATCATTTAGGTACTCACATTTGATATCCAGCATCATGAGGAAAAGCAAGGAGCTAAGCCAATCCCTAAGAAAGTCTGACTCTGATAGGAAAAAATACCGTCCTGTCAATCATGCATGATATTTCCTCGGGACTGAAAGCTTAATTTTGTAATACTCCCAGCCAGAATTAGTAGATTGATCAGCAAACATTCAACGACAATTCTGAATGCAATTACCTTGAATGTCCTTTCTATTTATTGCTATTAACTTACATTTACTTTCCTGACCCTCAGAAACCAACTATTTGGTCCTTTTTCTAACTTTTTACAGAAATGTTGACATATACAAATTGCTTTAATGAAGAGATATTCCAGTTATCCAGTGTCTTACAAAGTAATATGGTTGCTTCTCAACAGCATCTTCCCACTGTCCTTACCAGCAGACTTGATGGTAAGTTGAGAGCTTACCATGGGGTGGAGAGCTCTTAAAATTTAAAATTACAATTTAAAACTAGCATTTTTCCTAAAGAAAAATAATATCTGCTTGAAATAATGTTTTATTTTTCAGAAGTGTTCACGTCATCTGTGGTTGGTTAAGTGCTTGCACCATTGATATGGGACTACAACAACACATGAAAACATACACCAAGAACTTCTTAACCCTGAAAAGTCACAATTTTCAATGTAAAGTAGTCCAAGTGGCACTGATCATTGAAATTTCCTTTCAAAACCATGTCTCCTGAAAATTAATATTTTGTTTGGAAAAAAATGGTACTTCCAAACCTCCTCTTTTTTGCTACTGTTGAAGGTTCCTATTTGCAAAGAATGGCCATATGCTTTACACTTGAAAAGATTCTTTTTCTTGTTAGGAGAAGAGGGGAAAGACAGAAATATAAAGAAGGGATAAAAGGGAGAAAAAAATGAAGTATTTATGAGATAGCACCCCATGTGCCTTTGTGGCATGCTACATGCAGTCTGACCCAGAAAATGGCAGATGCCCTGGAGACTGTATACGAGAATTTAAAGGCAAATTTTATACTTTGAGAGGTAAGACATACCAATTTGTTCCAATGTGCCACCAGATGTACTGTATTCTGCTGTACTAATAGGCTCTTGAGGCTCTAGTCACCAGAGGAGGGATGTTACCATTATGTTTTGCACTTTATTAAGGAGTTATTTTTTTCCGGTAGGGAACTGATATATATAGGATGCTGGAAGATCATAACAAATATTATAAACCTATTCACCAAAAAGAGATTAGAGCAACAAGTGGATGCCGCTATAATCTTGCTGCTGCAGCTCCAAAACCACAGAATTCTAAGTGAGCTCTCATCGTAGCATGTGCCTGTGATGAGACCCTCCTAAGATTTCCAGCTTTCAAAGCAATGACTCTCAATAAGGGTAGCTATTCAAACACAAACTGCACTCCTAAAATCAATGACTATTATTTTGTTGCTGACATGGCAAGGTGTAGCACCGGGCTTCCATTTCTGTAAACCTTACCTGTTTAGATGGAAAATCACCTTTAAGAAGACTCAAAAAGGATTTGCAGAAAGAGGCTTGACAAAATCCAAACTGTTGCCAGGCCTCAAAAAGTACAAAAGCAACATAAAAGTTTCTTGTCCAACTTCAAAATAAAAATTAAAGGAGAACCTGTTCATACTTCTAAGGAATACTTAAAAGCAGCATAAAACCGCATAGGCTGTGCTAAGGCATATGACCTCCAGAAAAATAGCCCCAGTTTCTTGTGGTAGATCTGAGAGATTAGAATTACTGCCATTAGAGCACACTGAAAAAAAAATCCAGTGGAGCAGTTTTTTATCTCGGAACGCTGATTCTGCACAGTCAAAACATTCTGTGAGAACATGTTGACTCTGTTGTAAGGGTGAAAGGATACCAGGCAGACAGGTAATCCAGGATTACTGCTGGGTGGGGCAAAATGTTATGTAGCAGTTCAAGCTAAGTGAAGAACAGCATTTTCATTTGGTGCCTAAGATTCCTTGATCTATGGAACTCAAGGCCTAGGCACCTTTCCCTTGAAAAAAAACTGTTGCATACTGTGTGTCAATCTATTCATTTCCCAAAACATGCAAAAAAGGGGAGAAAAAAAATTATGTTCTGTTCAATTTCAGTTGCCCACAGTCAATGGCATACAAAATCTCTGCAGATAGCTTCCCATGGAATTTCTCCTCATGGAATTGTAGGTATCTCCATGCAAAGAAAAAGCATTCATTTTCACGTATACATTAATCCCATGCTTGTCGTAGTTAATGACAAAAGATCATACTAACTCTAAGTGATGAGGAATTAGGCCTTAAATAGGTTAAAGTAGTCACAGTACATGTAAGATAGTTTTCAAACATTGACATGTAAGTTATTTCGATAAAAAAGATTAAACTTTAATTATACAAGGTATGGACAAATGTTAACATTAACAGCACTAATATATCAGTGCTGGTTTGAGTGATAACAAAGCAAACAAAATTTTTCGATAGCTTAGTTCAGCTGATTTTAACAATCGATAAATCACATCATAATGAATTTAAATTGCAAAAGAGCTTCTTTGGCAGTTTAGTGCCTGACAATTCTGGGCCAAATTCTTGGTTAGTTCAAGGAAAGTGATTCTATCTCAGTTAGTAGAGAAATGCTCGTCTACATCAGAAGACAATCAGGTATGTATATGGCCACTGCAAAAACAGGAACATTGACTGCATTCTTTTTTAATCAGTAACTCAGATGTAAGAGTCTGTTTTATTAGCTAGACTACCTTCTTTTATCCTTTGTTTGTGGAACATTTAACATTCTGTTTAAATAGAATATTTTCTTTCATACTTTCAGGTAGTGATAACTAGGGTGTAATTTATCTTATTAATCCTCTTAGTTTCCCTTGTTTACATGGCTAATGTTACTGCGTTGAACATGGCTGATGCCAACATATGGCTCCATTGTCCCATTGTCTTCTCCGCTAAGCTTAAAATCAACAACTGACTGGTCTATCTTTCCAATCTTGGATTTCACCTTACATGCTGTTCAGCTTTTAGAAGGCGTGTGAAACTCACTTGGAAACAAGGTAGTAGTTCGTGTCTACCTTTGAAAGAAGCAATTACCTGTCTCTCCAGTACTCCACTTCTGCGACTATTTTATGTTTTGTTTTTGTTTTGCTTTGTTTTATAAGGGAAGGGAAGGAAAGGAAAGGAAAGGAAAGGAAAGGAAAGGAAAGGAAAGGAAAGGAAAGGAAAGGAAAGGAAAGGAAAAGGAAAAGGAAAAGGAAAAGGAAAAGGAAAAGGAAAAGGAAAAGGAAAAGGAAAGGAAAGGAAAGGAAAGGAAAGGAAAGGAAAGGAAAGGAAAGGAAAG